>CM046844.1:28611340-28918840 GCA_025618425.1 Heliocidaris tuberculata | reverse complement strand
ACATACAGCTATACAAGCTCACACACACATGAAAGGGATGGTCCACCTTATAGGCTGAACTTTCATGCCACATGTGTGAGTAGTTCCATATACACATTTCTGTGTGCAGTACATGTGACTTTCAGCAGGATTAAGTCAATTTCTTCTCATTTTGTGATTCCCAAACCTTACAGCATACACCGATTCTTATGTACTGTATAATCATATTTTCCCAATTGCTTCCAGTTTCGTTGTAATCGCATGACCAGAACTCAACTTTATCTTTAATACAATGAGGTGGATTCACCCTATAACAAACAAAGCTTCACACGTCACAAAATATCTAAAACTAAACAATTGAGGAAACATAAGGTACTTTACTACTCTTCCAATCATGTCATAATAGTTTGTATTTTTTCATGAAAATTTCAAACATTCACATACATGTACTGTGCAGTCATTAATCAAACTCCATAGCTTGATGGACACACAATGATCATTCACACCAAAACACAAGATGGTGACAGAACAGGAAAAACCTGGTCAATATTTTGGTCAAAAATTCATAATTTTAACATTATCTATTAAGTCTTAAGAAAGCCACAAATTCATTCACAAATGACTTCTTCATGAAGGTTTCAAAAAATGCTTTTATCCTTCAATGCAAAACTCTACAGTTAAACAATTCCTTTCTAGACTTTTTATGGGGAAAAAGCTTCTAACAGATATAAGGAATCATCTATTACTTGAATGGTATAAAAAAAAAGAAGAGATGGTTCATTATTATGATATATATGCTGTTCTTCTTCAGTAAAAAAAAAAAAAAAAGCAAAAAGAAGAGCTTTTCTATCATCATATGACAATAGAAAGATATATTTCCCTCTTGAAATGAAGAAAAACATGTGCAAAACTAAATTCAATCATATCACTCTACAAATTTTAAGGTTTTGATGTGACAAGTGCCGTACAGATGACTCGCATGATAATGAATACATGATTACACATAAGCTAGGTTAGGATATATAAATGGGGAAATCTGGCACTAGGGGAAGTCTCGTGGTTTATTTCTCACAATATCAATGAAAATTGCATCCTTTAGTTTTAGGGTGGAGGTCACCTACAGCGGCTTCTGTACTGTAATGATCTAGAGATAAACCATTGTTAAATGCACTATAAAACAGACCTTGCATTACCATAGACATCTATGATCTCAATATGATATCTAATGCATTAATCTTGTGGGGGTAGGGGTACAGGGGCAGGCAAAAAAACAATTACAGACGTAGGGGGACATTGTCTCTTTCTTATAATTCCAAATTGGGTAAACGTTAATTAATTATATCTCCGTTTTGGTAGTTCTTGCATGTCTTTTTATCACTTACACAATGTGAACATTAACATCTCAATCGACATATATAAAATTTAGTTGAATATCATCACTTCTTGTCAAGAGCACTAATAACGAAGTCCTTATCCGTGAGGTTGAGCAGCAGACTACCTGCGTTCAGGTAGACACGATTCTGAGAATTGGCAATCTGTGGAGGAGAAAGAGAGGGAAGAAAATCAAAATGCTGAGCACTTATTCATAAAATAATCACTTATAAAAACATGAATAAACTTTTGTGATTTTATGCGAGTGGTCAAGATTTGTGAAATTTTATGCCACAAAATTTTGTGGTTCTAAAGTGCAAGTTCAACACCTGGGTGGAGAGGAGCAATGCAGATAAAATGCTTGACATAAGGTGTCACAAGGGGGGGGGGGGGGGAGACATGATTCAGAGAGAATTTTCCTGTGCATGAAACTGCAATTTTCACAAGTGGTCAGGATTTACCCAAGTTTCACGCCACAAAATGTTACAAAAGATTGAATCACAACACGAAATATCAAACTTTCGTGAAAGTTTCATGTCACAAAAGTTTACGGTTTCACATTAACTGTTCATAACCTTGGTGGAGAAAAGCAATGTAGATAAAATGCCTTGCTTTTAATAGGACATGAGTCAGTGAAGAGCTGGGTTTACGAACCCAAGACATCTGCATCACAATTCCAGTGATTAAACCAGATTAATACCCAGAACGGATCTGAGGTGACTTGATTAGTGTTGCTACAAAGTCCCTGAAAAAATTGAATGAAGAAATTCTCTCATAGAAGTTGATTTACCAGTGGAGATTCTACTTTTTTTTTTTAAAGGGGGGGAGGGGGCAAGTCCAAGCTATTTGTCCAATACGTAACTGACAGCATCTAAGATGTTAGTATATCTGACGAATGTATCAAGTTGATGGTCCTCTTGGAGATTGCATCGGACAAAATATCAGGTTAAACAATAATTTTAAGTCAAGTTATGTTCAAAATTCCATTATATAATTCCATAATAGCTTGGTAACATGTGGAACATCCCTTGGACTTGGGCCTCTTTTTCCTCTTTATTGCATTTCTACAATAAAAAAGATAACAAAATGCAATCTCACCGTTCTGGCAATGCTCTGTGCTGCTCTGATCTTCCTTAGCTGAAGGTAGCCAGGGTTTTGTGAGACTGCTTCTCCCAAGTGCATCACAAGACAATAGTCAAGGAATACAAAACTCAGAATATAATACACAAATGGAAAGGGAGGAAGCCCTGTATCTTAACAATTTGAAAGCAATTGGGAACTTTGTCTAATGAAAAACTTGGGCCTAGTGCATTACATAATACATACAACAGTGTCACAATTTGTAGTTGAATATCTGCAAATAATACTTACACTGTTAGAGCATATGTATAATTCGGAAACAAAACCCCATATAAAACAGCCAAACAAACGAACTGTATGTCATATTTCACTTATTTTTCCTGATGTAGTAGGAAGATACTAACATATCTTCTAAGCTGCTGTTAAGTTTTGGAATTTTTAACAAATGAGAGGTGCACAGAAATTATATCCAGGCCAACATGTGCCTATCGTGTGTCAAACACAATACACACTGGTGTGCGTGCACCAATTGTATGCACCTCTTGTGGCATTGCGGTGCTGCGACCTTCGGGATAACACAGATGAGCAGTTGCCTTGGAGTTTCTGTCAGATAGTTAAACTAAAAATTGATTGGAAATCATGGAGAGAAAATAAAAAAATCCAGCACATGTATGTGTTATGATACCATTTAAGAACTTTGTCTTCCAATGTAACTGAACTAAACATCAGCATTAGCTTTGGTTCAGCAAATGTAATAAAGCTCTGCATATATGTACCACTATTCACCATCAGTAACACCCATATTTTATAGTCATCAGATTACCAAAGATGTTGTGATCACAGGGCCAGCCAAGGGTTCCCAACGAGACCCTACTGGTTTCCAACCCAAAGTCCTTCCCTACAGACCAAACAAATACCTACTGGTCACAGGGAGTGAAGCGGCGTCTGACGAGAAACTGGATGTCCCAAGACTTTCCCGAAAGACTCATTGTCCAACTCCTCTCCCTGTAACATAGCAAGGGCTTTTGATATTTCCTAAATTCATCTAATGAATTCCCCAACTGTACTCCTTAACTGACCAAAGAAATGCTTACTTGTAACAGGGAGAAAAGTGGCATCTAACAAGAAACTGGATGTCCCTAGACTTTCCTGAAAGACTCAATGTCCAACTACTTTCCCTGTCACATAGCAAGCTCTTTTGTTATTATCCCTTTCCCAAACTTACTGGCATTCCAACCCATACTGTCCCATCGCAAGATGGAGCAACGAATCACCACAGGATCTCTAGTAGTGGCAGCTCACACCTCGTATCAGATGGTGCACTGTCCGTCTGGGTTTACAATGAAGGACCACTGAGGAACCCTGGTGTCCGGCACCCAGAGAGGGGCGTCCAAGGACACCAGGGCGGGGGTCAATCATCAAGATTACAGACGGTCCCCCTCAAGGCATACTCTGGTTTCTCAGGGGATTACCAATGGAGGCTCGCTGAGATCTTAGGAACTGGCATCACTTCTTGGGGATTATCATCATCTGACTTTGACTCTGTCTTGTCTAGGACAATCTGGTACAGAGATTCATACACTTGACTTTATTTTCAACCAACAATTTCCATTAGTATCATAGGCTTGATGTTTTAAGTCGCTAAAAGCATTCAAGGATCAACTTCCTACCAATATACTACACTTGAGTGAAGAGTAGCAACTGTAGATTAATGTCTTGCCATATCATATATGTCCTGTGGCTGGGACTTGAACCACAAACCTTGTGCTTCATAGTCCAGTGACATAGCCACTAGACCAAGACACCTCTACATAAACTGGTGCATGGTGAAAAAGGATATCATTTTGGCTGCCTCTGCCTCTCCTTCTGCCTGTACCACTTTCTGCTGTCTTTCTTGAATGGCCCTCTCTACCAAGAACATAGCTCTCTGAGCCTCCTGCTGGGCTACCTGCTTAGACTCTACTGCTGCCGTGTAGTCAGCACCTACAGAAGTTTGGGAAAGCACAGGGGATAAAAGATGTTGGTTAACATCAGATAGAGTAGAGCTCCTGCAGTGTTGTCATTTAAACAGAAAGTCAAAACAGAAGACATAAAAGAGAGAGAAAGCTGTCATAAATTACATGTTCACAGTGTGGAGTCCAGTTTAATGTCTGCCTTTCAATGTACATTTACGATACATCACACCAGGGGGACGGAGGGGGAAGGTCTTTCAAAACCTGAGAGACTTACGGAATGAGGAAAAAAATTTACAGAAAGAGAGTTTGAGAGGAGTCTTACCAAACCTGGCAAGATTTAGAGTATGATGCGAAGAGAGCTAAAGAGCATTAGAGAGGGTTCTTACCAAAACAAGACTTGGAGAATGACTAAAAGTGATAGAGAGGGAAAGAAAGTGAGAGAGGGTTTTTACTAGAAGAAGACTTAGAGAATGAGGAAAGTGAGAGAAAGAGAGAGAGAGAGAGAGAGAGAGAGTGAGAGAGGAGTCTTACCAAAGCTGAGTTCTGTGATAGATACATCATCAAGGATGATACCAAAATCACTGGCTCTGTCTGTCAGCAGCTTCCTGATCATTAAACTGACCTAGAAAAAGAAAATATGGACAGGTCTTATACAGAGATCTATGCAGGCTTCTTGCCAGAAAATTGTCTAGCCTTGGTCCAAATTGAAAGGAATATGGCTTTGCATCATCACAGGGGGTGATTTGAGAGAACCAAAGCCATTTTGCAGGGTGAAAGTATACACTGACAAAGTTATTGGTTCAAATTGAGTGACATATGGCCTTAAGACATCCCAGAGATGTGGTTTTGGTTATGGAGGACCACAACAATTTTGGATTTATAAAAAGCACGCAAAACATCATTATCACCCTTGTCCATACCCTTGTTGAGAAGAAAATTTGCCCTAGGCTAGGTATTAGTACCAAGGGTGTTTAGCACTGATGAGAACCCTGCATATATTCATTTCAAGGCATTGTCCAATATTGCAATCCTGTACAAATAAATACTTTGTCTTGGGATATCTAACCAAGCAAGGGTTCAAACTCTGAAGCTCTTCACTGAAAGTCAAATGATCACCAGAAAGCTTTGATGGGAGTTCAAAAAACTACTTCAAAAGTGAAGATTTATCAAAGTAAACAACAGTTTCCCATTACATTAACTCCTTCAAGAGTACCTAATGAAAAAAAACCCCCCAAAAACTAAACTTACAGACTCAACTGTCTAAAGAACACAAATAAAATGAAACTTCTTACATCACAATCATCAGAACAAATATTTAAAAAACAATTTTCCCTGCAGCTACATTTTCACTGGTTTTCATCTCAATGTTAAAGTATTAGAAATAGGGTCATTCCATGTCAGATCACCCAATGGGTTAAACCCCTACCCCTTTCAAATTGGCCCAAATTTGGCATATGGGGTAATTAACTCTTCCCAAGTTAAATTTCAAGTTTTCGCACTATGGCACGCATTCCACAGGCATGTCGGCCAAAAATGGACACTTTTTTCAATTTTAAAATGACCATATCTCTATAACTACCTAGTCAATTTTGTTGATATTGACATATTTAGAAAGGTAATTATATAAGCTATCTAAATCTGCCATCATGATCCTTGTCCAAACGATATAAAGTTCAACGAACTCTTGATCTTTGCTTTAACCTTGAATTTTACCTTGAGCGTCAAGTAATCTGGAGATGAAATTTGGTCAATTTATACATCAACATATTTTCTGCATCATACAAAAAAATGGGAGGAGTAATATTTTTCTCCATTATTCATCTCAAGATTACCACCCCATATACCAAACTTAGGCCAATTTGAAGGGGGTAGGGTTTAAACTTTTAAAAAATTTGGGTGATTTGACACAGAATGACCCAATATCTGGGAACTACAAAAGAGAGAGACAAAGCAAACAGAACATACCTGCTGACGCTGTGTGATCAGCTGTGATGCATTGAACTTTGCGACCACGCTCTTGAGCACCTCGTTACATATAGAGGGCAGCACCCTCTCATCGTAATCTGTACCAAGTTGCTGAAGGATCTTGGGAAGCTGAGAGGAGACAGGTCTGAAGAGGACACGCAGTGTGATGTTCACCATCTGCAAATCTGAAGGAATTGTAGTATACAGTAATATCATGGATTATTATTTGTAAGAAGGGTTTTCATGCGACCAGAAAAATTGGCGTATTTCATGGTTTGCACAAAAGTCCCCGGATGACCGTGCAATATATTTCCATATCTTATGGTTTGGGGTGCGCTCTGGCCCACATGACACACCCGCCACCCAAATGAAATAAAACTATATCTATTACACTGCTCCCCCTAATCCCTGTAAGTGGACTGTGCTTAAAATATGAGAGGATTGTGATGACAAACCTTTGCTACCAGTGGGTGAAGATATCCTCCTTGGCTTGGCTCTGATGTCATAGATGACAGGCCATTGCAACCAGGGCACTCTAAAATGAAGACCCTCAGCATACACTTTGTCCTGGACACCACCAAGCCTACTGAATATCACCGATCTGTGACCACCATCAACTGCACACACACACACACAAAAGAAGAAATAGTTAAAGGTCATTTGCAAGCAATCATTGATCGACATGAAGTTTGATGCATCTTCTACAACTATGACTATGTAAGAAACTAACATGTTAAGTATAGAGTTTAGAATCAGGAGTCATTTTGCAGGAGGGTACTTCCACAAAAATGTTCCCTTTCCAAAACCACAAAAATTGGCTATAACACCTGAAGTACTTAGTCTATTATGACCAATTTGGTATCAAACAAAGGAGCTCAACAAGCTCTTTAATTTGAGGTACACGTATATTAATAGGATTAAAGTATATTTGGGCATGATTTTTCTATAAAAACTCAATTTTTGGACAAAAAGTGGCAACATTTTTGGTCAAAACGTCTTATCTTTGAGAGTTTGAGTCTCATTATTTTATGCCACAAACATTTCAGATTTGATTTTGGGGTAGTAAATTGTGATGAATGGATCAAAGATTACAAATAAAAGGTTGGCATGACCCAATGAACCTTTTAAAGCAATGTTATAAGGGTTTATAAAAGGTGGACAAAAGTGTCATGTCCGTTACGCACAGCGTGTCATGTCCATTACACTCCTTTTCGGCTCCAACAAGAAAATGTATAATCTAATCGTTAATTTATGCAATATGTAGGCATGTTAAGGACATATATTTAAGCATCTGTTGATGCCTAAATTAGACCAGTTGGACCTTAAAACTCACAGATCTTTGAAAATGTTCAAAGGACTTAAAAATCCTCCACTTTGTGTCATGTCCGTTACGGTTACGAAGAGTCAATTTTCTCTTCAACTATTCAGTGCTATGCTCTAAAATTTGCTGTGTATATCCCTGATAGCAAAATGTGCCCGATTCAGTTACTAAAATAGGTTTTAGGACTCCTGGTTTTGATTGAAAGTGTCTTAAATAACCTAAAATGCTTCTGTCATGTCCGTTACGCTGGAATCGCCCAAGAGACAGCACCACAAAATCATGATCATGACACATGTACTCAGAATTTGCTATTGCTTTGCCTTTGCACTATCGAGACCTTTCACCTTGTACCAAAATCATTGACGTGAAACCTTTATTTTTATTTTTTATGAAACAGCTTGCAAGTATCACCTCTTAAAAACTCTGCTTACTTTCTTAGTTTTTCAGATATACAGCGCAGCGCCCTTGTCTGCGCACAAGTGTAACTGCGCGATTCTGATAAAGCAAACAGTAGAGGCGCACGGCCGATATCAGAGACTCTCTCCCATTTGGGAGATTGTCTCTGTTATCAGAGACTTTTATAGATATTTTTGGTAGCCGATGTGGGAGACAGTCTACCATTTGGGAGATTGATTTTCTTTGTTTACATTTGCGGCAAAGGGATTACCTCGGCGCAAAATGAAAATGTGATAAGCAGATTCCTCATGAAAAATTACCCCTTTTGATCGTCTACTTCAAAGATTCACTGTCAACTTTTGTTTTCATAACATTTTTTGTTATGACCCACACACAAAACAAATGGGTTTCTGACCACACCACGTAATACTAAAGTGGTCATATTGACCACTAAGCGGGACGAATGCAAAAATACTAGTCATTTTCTATCGCATGTACTTAAGGTATGGGGGGAAAAATTAGGTAAATAGTTAAAATACTTCCTTTCAAATTCAGCTCTTTAAAATCTCACTCCTACCTTAAATGGCCGTTAGAAAGAACTTCTGATATTTCAAGCAAAATCCAAAGTCAAAATCATGTCCAAAAGCTAAGAAATCCACGCCAATTTTTTCCGCGATCGCTTGTTGTTTTCATGCCTCTAATGTTTTAGACTAAAATCGGCCAATAAAATTTTGTCCACAAAGAAACTCCGTATCGCGCGCCCACATCGATCTCTACGATCGCGCACACGGAAAATCGGGACTTTTACCTGTGTGCGATAAGGACCGAATTTTAACGGCCGAATGTTTTTGGTGGAGATGTCAGCGCTCGCTGCGATCAGGAAATGTACACAATGACTTGCGATACCCCGTTTCGCCAGCAGTGACATTAAATTACTGATTTCATTTTTGGAATTATCTTTTCCAACATCGGTGAGTTTAATTTATTGTATTTAATGGATATGTTGGTGTCGGTTTTAGTAAATTAAATGCCGATTTTGAGTGAATGTTGGTGACTTTTGTGCAGTGGTGTTTTGAAAGTGTTGAGGTGTACGACTGCCTAGAGTCTACACACAAAGTATAGTAAAGTTGCTATGAGTGTTTCTGACCTCAGTCAGGCAAAAATTTTGTTGGGATAAACTGCCTTGTTGTTTGTGTTGTTTCTTTTATCCTTTTGTAAGCTGAGTCTCCAATATGAGAGACAGTCTCCCAAATGGGAGAGAGTCTCCGATATTGGCCGTGCACCTCTACTGACAAACATGCAACAAACATAATAATGTTTTTCTTCTTTGTTATATCGATAGATATTCATGCAAAAGAACAAGTCAAAATATTGAAAAAGGTTTCATTTTCATATTTATATTCACGGCCTTGAACTGCGTGTAAAATGAAAGAGTGCGCAGACATGGGCACTGTTACTTTTTCAATGTCAAAATAACAGGGCCACCTTCTTTCTTGTAAAAATTGCTTAGACTAGTTCTTGCTCTAGATTTTTAGCATACCGTACCAGACTCTAATCTTTATAATATCACTTATCAGGGCCCCTCAGCTTGCATAAAAAGTTGCTATTATTAAATGCAACTAAAAAAATTAAATGCAGGTATCAATAATTGACCAAATACGCGATTCTGATTGGTTGAAAAATCAAATTGCGTTTAATCTTTTGAGTTGTGTTCAAACGCAACTTCATGAACTTTTATGCAAGAGGGCCCAGGTCCAAATTACATTACAATAAAACAAGTTGTGTCAGAAAATTAATATAATTATAAAATTAAATTTAGACTGGAGCTTTGTGGAGGAAAATACTCTAGTCTAGATTTAGAGGAAAATACTCTAGTAAATTCACCTGTGTAAACTGATTCTTTGACTCCATAACCTATTGCTCCAGCCCCGATGAGGAATTGGATTCCTTTTCCAAGTCCTGCGGGTCCTTTGGCTAGCCTTCCCAGCAAATCTCCAATCTTTTGAGCCATCTTTTCTGAGCTCCGATTACCTGAAATATCTAATGCACTGCCACTAAAGATTATCTACAGTCCCACACGCGCCTCTCTATGTACTGGTTACGCAAGGTCCCAACATAGCTACACATGGCCTTATTGCACGTAACTGATTGGTCATCCATGCATGCTGAAAAGGGACTTGCGCATGCGTACATGAAAACATCATCAATAGTCTTTTCTTGCAAACTTGTTTGAGGTATTGTAACAGATAGATCTTATCAACAATTTAAAATGATTTACATAATAATGAAATGTTATCATCTGTACCTGAAAAAAAGATTTAATTGAATAGTTTTATAAAATGAAACAGGAAAATGCGGATGTAGCATCAAAGCCTTTTTTAAATACTTTGAAAATAGTAGCAAAATTAAGACTATTACGAGTTAGTAAAGATTTGATGTTGAATGATAATTTGTAATTTCATCATACTAAAGTATGTTCACCCAACTATATTGCTATACACAAGACCACATGTTTTCCAAACCACCCCTAAACAAGTTTTATCCATTGGTCAAATTTACAACCAATTCAAAGATTTTCGCGTGCTTTCTTTAAAATTTTACCCCAAAAAGTATAACCCGTAAAAACATACCCCTAAGCAAGGTCTGTCTCAATTAAACCTCTATAAAATCAAGGTTCAACCACCTTAAATATTTAACCCTTAACAAGGTCTACCTCAGTTTAAAATAAACCTCTCAAACGTACCTTTCAATAGCAACTGTTTCTGATATTAACAATATCAATTTATACAGCGTGTGACCCCGCATGTGACAACACCAAGTTATTTTTCCATTGGATATCTCCCTTTAGATGCTTGTGTAGACTAAGGATGATAACTACCATGTCTGTTTCTGAAAACATCTTAGAATAATTTATTTAGAAAGAAGAAATATGAACACGATTAAATCGTACATGTAATTTCGTTCCTGATTAAAGAGAACGAGTTCTTGATAAGGTTAAATGTTGTTGAGTAATAGGAAGAGGTTATAATGATAAAGAACAATATTTTAGGCACGGCCTTCAAATATGTCTCATCCCAGCAAACACAAAACGTTTTCAGAACGTTCACAAAACGTTTTTATTAGGTCCGCTACGTCTTCGTCTTTAATAAACGTTTACAAAACGTTTTTATTAGGTCCGCTACGTCTTCGTCTTTAATAAACGTTTACAAAACGTTTTTATTAGGTCCGCTACGTCTTCGTCTTTAATAAACGTTTAAAAAACGTTTACAGAACGTCGAAGTTTTGACTTAAACATTTGCCTCAAATTCACAGCTATAGGCCTTTTGATGACGTCCAAAAAACGTTTACAACACGTTTTACCAAGACGTAATCTGCTGAACGTTTAGCTGCAGTAGATATGTTTATTATCATTATCATTATATGATTCTTATTCTTATTATTGTTGTTATTATTATCATTATTATTATTATTATTATTATTATTATTATTATTATTATTCCCAGCAAACACCAAACGTTTTAAAAACGTTTTTAAAACGTCTAAAACAAAACGTTTCTTACCGAACGTTTTTAAAACGTTTTTTAAGCGTTCAAAAGTGGACCATGTACATGATACAATTGATCATGATTCATGAATATTCACAAAAGTCCATAATTGACCAAAATCATATTTTAAAAAGGATAAACGGCAATCTATTTTGGCAATTCAATTTGTGCTATAATGCAAAATGTATTTACATTATTTGTTATGCCTAATGCAATTTGAAGAGGTATTTATAGGTCAAAACTGAAATCTTCAACTATTTTTTTTATGGTCATTGCCATCTGGTCCCTATATATAGAAAGACCTGCCAAGAGTATTGTGGATAGGATAGGATAGGATATAGGCATAGGATTGTTAGGATTATAGGGTTGTTAGGATTATAGGAGGTTAGGATTTTAGACCATTAGGTGGAATGTACTTAACGAGCATCACATCAGGTTAAAATTATTATTTTTATTATTATGTCCACCAGGTTTTATAAACGTTCTTTAAAGGTTTTCTGGACGTTTTTAAAAGGTCTGCCGGGTTTCAAAACGTTCTAGAAAGGTTTTATGTACGTTCTGGAAGGGATTTTTCGGAACGTCCGCCAGGTTTTATAAACGTTCTTTAACGGTTTTTTGGACGTTTTTTAAACGTCTGCCGGGTTTCAAAACATTCTAGAAAGGTTTTTTGAGAAACGTTTTATAAACGTTCATAAAACGTTTGCTGGAGGTTTTTTAAAGGTTCTTAAAACGTTTTTTAAATGTCCGTAGGTTTTCTGAAGGTCCTTCATTTAGAAGCAAATTTTCAAAGGTTTTTTTTTTTTTTTAAACGTTTAAAAAACGTTTTAAAAACGTCCAATAAAACGTTTTATGGACGTCCAAAACCTTCCACAAAAAAACGTCCAAAAAACGTTTTTACGAAACGTCCAAAGAACCAACTTGGAACGTTTTTAGAACGTTCAGAAAACGTCCGATTGTTAGCTGGGATATTAATTCTGTCTGAGAGTTTGTATTTGACAACAAAAAAATTTCAAAAGAGGCTCGCGCAATTCTAGATCACACAAAAATCCCCCTGCGAAATCCAGACAACTAAGGGGAAAATATACCCTAAACCGTATTGAAAAACTCCACAAACATACCCTTTTCCCAATTTTTGGCGTTTTTGACATCCTAAACGCGTCACGCTCCTTCGTCGGCGAAAACTACCCTTTTCATGCATTTTTTTGGTCGCACTTGTGTAAGCAATATAGTTGAGTGGGCAGTCAAATATTTTTTTTTTTTTTTTTTTTTTAAATAACACACACGCACACCCTGGTATATGCCTTTAGCACTTCATTTATTTGATGTATGATAAAATATATTCTGTACCGTGGCACACACACACACACACACCTGTGTGTATGTGCGCCCATTTAAAGCGATGACATATGCATGAACTTTACATTCGGACCGATGACACACAGCGAACCGATGACGTCATCGGTTGGCAGACCTGCGCAGTTAGACCCAAATTACATGCTTTTGCATATAGGGGTAGGTCATCAGTTAGTGTTACACTAACAAGTCGTCGGTTGTATAGTAAAATTTCAGACGGGTCATCGGTTATGCGGTTGAATTCTACACACACAGGTCATCGGTTATGCGGTCAAATTCTAGGTTGTAAAAGATGTCATCGGTTAATATGCGCGCACACACACGCGCGCACACACACAAAACGCTTTGCTGGTGAAGATGGTGAAAAAGTGCGACAAAACCTCGAAAAGGGTGTGATTTTGATTAATGGATAAAACTTGTTTGGGTGGGGGTGGAAAACCTGTGGTCACGCGTGTGTACAGCAATATTTGACTCCCCCCCCCCCGGAATTTTTTATCATGACAACCCACCCCGGCTCTCCATGCAGCGGCGTAGCATCAATATACTAGTAATCCTGCATTGTAACCCCCACCCCGTGGGCAGAGATTCCTGGATCCGCCACCAGCTGCCAGCCATTCAGAGGCACTGATGTCAGGGAGGGGCGGTGGGGGGGGGGGGGGGGGGGCTAACCCTCACCTTAATAAAACCACTGCAAAATCGAACTCGAAGCAATCGTCACCGGACTGCATGAACAAGGTCGGATTACCAAACGTGTGTCCACTTATGGATTCAAATTCATATTCAAATCTATTGATATAAAATCCTGATATACATGTAATAGGATTATCATCGAAAAAAACAAAACAAAACAAAACTTAGCAGAGGTATATTGAATATATAGGAGCAGAATACAACGAAGTACAGGCACATTATATTAAAACAAAGTTGTAAATTATTATTAGATTATACTTGACTGAAAAAGAATGCATGTAGCTATCCTTAGAAACAAATCAAAACATGATAGCAGCATATTAAAAAGAAACACATTGACAACACATTGATGTGGCGCTGGCATATTGTGGCCGGGGGGGGGGGGGGGAGCAAAATGACCTTGGGTGAAAGGGTGTGGGAGTGGGATAGCCACAGCCCATACACAGAGTTTGGCCAATTCAGTTTCAGTTGGTCACAACATGGAGTATAATTCCTTTGTTGCGTGCTTGCCTTGCGCCATATTGTTACCTACCGGAGCCGAGTTGGCCAAGCTCATAGCATGATTGTCGTTTTACCTTCTCTTTTCATTTCTCCCCTTCTTTCCGGCTCTAATTTCCTTTTCAACCTGTTTTCCATATTCTTATTTCCTCTCTCTCTCTTGAACTCTTTCCTCCGTTCTCCTATTCTTTCTTCCCCTTCTCTTCTCTTTCCTCTCCTCTCCTCTCTCTCTGCTCCATCTCTGAGTCTCCATTTTTCTCTCTCTCGCTCTTTCTCTCTCACTTTCCCCTTCCTCCACAATTGTACATGATAAATACCGAACAAAAGAGCTGCATCACATGTCATGTACTGCATTTAATGCATGAAAATTAAAAATGAAATATACAAAACCCACCAAGCAACAATTGTTCAAATTTATTTCACATAAACTTACTATTCTTATGAAACATTGGTCATTCTTGAATACCCAAAGAATATATTTCTTGCAGAGACTAAATACAACCTACATGAAGTATCCACAGAACATGCTTATCGCGGACTCTACAGGGAAATTTTCAAGCGCCTTGTTTAATAAAAATACCGGTAATACAATATTCTCAACTCAGTTTGGTAAGGTTGAAGTTGAAAAAGTAAGGAAAATTGCTTGTACATGTAATAACACTATTCTTGTGATGCTGAAATGCTTGTTTTATTGTCATAGAATATCCTACAAACACTAAAACTTATTCATTTCACATGAAATAAATGCATGGAACTAACATTTGTCTGAATATCAAAGGATTTTCCAATATCAAAACGGCCAATTCATATGTTTTTCATTTGATTTGATTGTCTAGTATAAGTACCTTTAAGTACAGGACAATGAAGACATGTACATGTATTACAATGAAAGAAATATGTATCTTGTTAGGATATTACCCATGAAAGCTGACCTTTGACCTATTTCTGATAGGGTTCTTAAGCACTGAGCATTGATAACTTATCATGAACATTAAAAAAGCATACTGGAAGAGTAACTTTATAGGCTCTTCATACATGGAGTTTGTTCTATTCTATATCACTGATGTAGACAATTATCTTTTTTTACTAGTAAAGAGTCAGGTAAACATTTCATAAAAACGAGCCTTTGATATTGTTGAGAAATATACCAACAAAAACTAAAATCAGATATATTTGTCATTGATTCACTGGATAAGGAGTGGCAAATTAGGGAATATTATTATTTGTATGAAGGGTTTTCAGGCGACCAGAAAAATTGGCGTATCTCATGGTTTGCGCAGAGTACCCGGATGACCGTGCAATTTTAAAACAATATCTCATGGTTTGTGTAAAAGTACCCGGATGACCGTGCAATATATCTCCATATCTCATGGTTTGGGGTGCGCGTGACGCGTAAAAAAGTGAATACGCACTTAAATACGCAAAGGTTAAGACAATGGATGTATGCGCGCAGCTCTTGCAAGATGCTTGGGTAAGGATAAAAATGTTTTTCTACCTTTGTTTTATGTCGAAGTCAATACAAAAACATAAGGACATGTAATGGTGAAAATTGAGGAATAGGTATCATACAATTAATAATAATAATATTGAATGGCTTTTCTTTCGTGGGACACAAGGATATATCGTACTCGCTTTGAAAATATTTCACTCGTCGACTCGTGAAATATGCTCATAGCTCGTGCGATATATCCTTGTATCCCACTCAAGGCCATTCAATATTATATAAATATCTTGCCAATGGACAGTAGTTCTTCATCATTCCTAAATAACTTTGTATGGATATGAGATTCAGGGTTTCTACAGCACTAAAGAGAAGGAAGAGTTCTAGTAAATATGAGAAATGGCTGAAATGTTTGGACCAAACATTTCATGCCACATGAGGGAACAGTCCCATATAGCCATCTCTGTGTACAGTACACATGCTTTTCAGCTAGATTGGGTCATTTTATATCACTTTGATGATTCCGAGACCTCGCAGTATACACCAATTCTTAAGTAGGCATGATCAACCTTCCACAACTGCTTCAAGACAGCTTCTTTCACAATCTAATCGCATGAACAGAACTCTACTTTACCTTGATCAAAACTTTTATCTGATCTTTTGGGGATGAAAATAAGAACAACCAATTGCATTTTATAAGCATTTTTAAAGTCACATCTTTGATTTCATTTGATTGCAAGCCTGATATTAAGATATGGTTGGTACTACCAGTCCAAGATTAGTTTTAAATGGAGACATACTGAAGGTCTTTCTCTTTGTCCCCTTCAGTTTTTGTTCACATCTTTTGATTTCGGCTTTCTTCATTCTTGCCCTTCACCCTGATAAATGCATGACCAAAAGATCCAGTATGTCTATATTCAAAACTATTCTTTGATATTGTTTGAGAAACACACCAACAAAAACTAAAATCAGATATATTTGTCATTGATTCACTGTTATGATTTTGAACTATATGTACTCATACAGTGGAAACTCGTTATATAAAGAGCTCCAATATAACGAGATTCCTGATATAACAAGGGAATTTTGCTGGTCCCAAGGTCCTTGTAGTGAGTTTCCACTGTATTGCATCCTTTCAGATCTAGGAGTAGATATGGTGTGCTACAAGGTATAATCATCAATTTTTTTACAACTCTACTACAATCACCTTATAATTTTTTTTTTTTAAACTAGTGATTAGTTGTATATACCACTACATGGCAATGAATTAAAAAAAAAAAATCAAATATCTATTCAGTCTAAACAATATGTTTCTTGTTCACATGATGTTGTTTTAGATTAGCCATGTGGTTAGTGAGATTTCCTTAAGATGATTTTTGATTACTTGAAGAAAATTTTCACAGCTAAATAGCTTTCCGATCCTTTGTTTTGTTTTGTTTTTTTTCTGTCTCTACCATCAACTCAAATTCATAGTGAGTGAAGGTTCACTGCTGTGACACAGAGCAAAATGAAAATCTGACAATTTATTACAGGAAGTATTAAAAAAATGCATAACAAAAATGATTGATTTAAACCTTAACTTCAACCTTTATTTCAAGGGCATTTCAAACTTTATTCGATTCTTGTCTAAAGCCCACTGCACACTTTACAATCAACTGTGATCCGATTTAGAACTAATTCGTAATAGCATTAACATTAAATATGGGCATTTTAACAAATAAAATCTACCTGATTCAGCTTCTGAACAATAATATGAATACTAAACATAAAGTTGGGTGTGCTGTTTGCCTTATACCAGGAATAAGGGCCAAATCAGGTTTGATGCTGTATGGAAAGTCATATAATTCCTCTCCTATTTTCAATCTAGAGTGCAATACTATATTCATTCATAAAAGCTTTTAGTTTGCTTCCTCATACCCCTGTCATAATGCAAACCAACTCCAAACCAATCCCGAACCAACTGATTCTTGGCCATTCGGTGTTATGTAACTTCCTATACATCGTATTGTTGGTCTGGTGTCGGTATCTTTCGTGTGACTGGGGGTATAAGAAGTTATAAGGGTCTAATTATGCAGAATATGCTGACTGCATTAAATACATACAACAATAAGATCATTCAAAATGTTACACTGTTAACCCTTTCAAGACAATTGACCACATTTTGTGGTGTGGCTCAATAACTTTTGATTCAGAGCTCTAAAAAATAAACCAGATGCACGAGTAGAACGAGCAAAAATTTCTGCACACATTGTGTCCATTTTTGTTGCATGACCATATTGCGTTTGATGCTAGGAAATTTTAAAAAGGAGAATAAGCTTTTAAATCCCTAATTTGGCAACACATTGAGAGGCTCAAAATCACTGTTTTTTATCAAAATTGGCAATTTTTTTCAACTTTTCGTCAAAGTTCCTAACCATGTATGCTGTTTTTGTTACATTTTATAAGAACCATCTAGCATTACAAGAAAAATATTATTGTTGCCAATTTGAAGAACAAAATGTGATCAATTTAGCTCTTATATAATTCCTGTCATGACAGGGTTAAGTATGAAATCTGTCTGGGGAGGGGTGCTCTCATATTTGAAAGCTTTGCATTGTGACTAGGAGTTTCTGACTGTGAAGGGTAGAGAGATTTTTTTCAGCCTCCTCTGACTGTTGTCTTCATCAAAGACACTACCTTTCACTTTTTAGCATCTACTGGCATCACAGCTGTGAAATCAGAAGACGAAAGGGCTGGTTAGACCTCTCTGATAACGATAACAATAATTACAACGATACTTTCTTCCCAATCACTCAACCCCTGTTATGTGAAAAATGAATAGGAAATTACGGACTTATGGTATGTCACTAGGCCCTGTTTCATAAAACTTGTCATCAATGACAAGTTGCAATAACTGTTATAAGCTACTGAAATCCTTGCATCTGATTGGCTGAGAGCAAATTTGTCGGTAAAAATCACTGACAAGACACTTGATGCAATGCCCCCCTGGACTCAACGATTTATTCTCATGAGCTTCCCTCACTGATTTTATTGTCTCCTTCGGATCGCTTGGCCGCCTTGTTTTTTCTTCAGGACAGACCTCACCGATAATAGCAGTGAGTCAATCATTTGAACCCTTGGATATGTTGTCAATGGTAGAGGAACAGATGGAGGCAGTGTCCATAGAGTTTAAATGTACGAACTAATGCATTTATTCTTGCAACAACAAAAAATTGGTTATCGGTACATTATTTGTGCATAGTTCATTATTTTTGGTGAGGTTTGTGAAGCCCTTAAGTCGGACCAGGGCCCTGTTTCATAAAACTTGTTTTACATCAATAACAAGTTGCAATAACTGTTATAATCTTCTGAATCCTTGAATCTGATTGGCTGAGGGCAAATTTGTCAAGGAAATGTGGCAGTTCTTACTGATAGCAAGTTTTATGAAAACGGGGCCCAGGTTGACCTTAGTGCAGCTTTATGAAAACAAGCCTTGGCTGATGACTGATCTCACTGTTGTAACTGACAGGAGGATTAAAGCATCTTGTGAAAGTACATGTAACTTAGTTCTCTGGGGATAAGTGTACTATACAAAACTTTGCCAATGATCGATTTCACAGCTGTAACTGACAGGATAGATTAAAGCCTCTTGTAGAAGTACATGTAACCTAGATCCTTAGGAAGTGTCTGTGATTGCGCTACTTTGTCATCATTGAAGATTACCCATCTGAAAAAAAGAAGAAGATAAAAATCAGAAAAATCATCTCAACTGAGTGAGTAAACAAGTAGAATTATGTTAACACCACTGATAATTAAAGACAATATAAATCACTTTTATGTAAGATGCAAGGAGAAATTTGCATCAACACAAGTACCCATCCCCCTTTATTGGTACTGCCCGAACAATTTTTCCTTTCACAAGTTAATAAGAGATACATGTATTGCGTATTGTTATGTCTTCAAAATTAAAAAATATATTAAATGGAATAAATCTTGCAGAAAATCATTTACAGTAAACAGCACTGCATACATATGACTACTCAAACACGTGACATCAGCATTTGGTCCAAATTTCAAACTATTATTGGTTAGATTTGCAATGTCAGGACTTTTCAAGAGAAGTCCTTGTCATGTGAATACTGATATTCTTTTATAGGCCAGTTTGTAATTACAATCTGCGCATGTGCAGATAAAGGTCATTTGTACCGAGTACAATTGACCTTTGTACGCTGTCATTTTGTCACATCACGATGCGCGCACCAGTATGATTTTACATGCTAAACAAGTAGCGCGTCCATCAAAACAAATGCACGTGCGCTTACAAATCGGGGTCATTTCAGGGTCATTTGTACCATGTACTAAATTAAGGACTGGCTTATTCAAAAGGAGTGAGCTCACAAATTATTTGTCAGCATTACCAGAACTCAACCTTCTTGTTAAATTGATTTTCAAAAAGAAAATATACTAAAATAATGTGATGAATTACCTTCCTTCTTTCTTGATATGACAG
This sequence comes from Heliocidaris tuberculata, assembly GCA_025618425.1. Lineage (NCBI taxonomy): Eukaryota > Metazoa > Echinodermata > Echinoidea > Camarodonta > Echinometridae > Heliocidaris > Heliocidaris tuberculata. Next base: position 28,898,757 of record CM046844.1, on the reverse strand, counting down.
ACATAGTGACCACAGGCTGTAGAGCTACCCATATGACTCACAAATGCAAACAGTTGGTATCCTGTCAAGTCAAGAAGCACAGGTATGCATTCAGATAAAAGGAAAACTTTGTTGTCAAACTGAGAAGATGCGGGAAATGAAATTATTATTTGTCAGGCCTATGGGCTGTGCAATGAAATACATCTATATTATGCCTGCTCTGAATGAGTGTGGGCAATCTTTCCTGATGTCCTCCTTTCTCCGGGACCCCATTTCCCCATTGACACTGTGTACAACGACAACAACAAATACATCCTGATATTTCGTCTAGCCTCTAATACACCCGAGCACAGTAATATGAAGTGCGTGCATGCAGTAGTACAAAATGAATATGTGTTTAAATGTAAAAGGCTTAAACAATGAATACACGCAGTTTACATTTCGATATCCCCCAAGGCCATTCAATATTACATAAATAGAATCACTGATCTTTTATGTCCCTAATGATATGTTCAGAACCATGGAACTATTCAAAGATACAGGATATCATAACATTGTGGCCCATATGCTTGACCTTAAATAAATATGTTGAAGTCAACAGACTTTGTAAGCCCCTAATGGCAATTTGTCAGATTTCTTCAATTTTCAATGATTTTAGCTGACAAATACCAAGATGCTCATAAATTTGAGCTGATGCAAAAATGAAAAAGAATCTGTCCTCATAAGTTGCATAGTAAGCAAATAAGTATCAGTCATTTTTCTTTCCTGTCAAATCCCCCCCCCCCACTCCATTGCAATTCTTCAGCATAAGTGATTCTTTGCCTTCCTCACTAATACACAATTATACACTAATAAGAAAGGGACATCTGAAATTGTGCCCTAGCAAAAACAACTCTTTTCCTATAACTTACAGTGCATTCTCCACCTATCCATACAAACCCACAAAGTAAAGAGAGACCTATAAAAAAAACCAAACCATACTTACTTGCACTACCATCCCTACACGTGGGACCACTGGGTTGTTCCGTTTCCATGGGCGTGTCAAGCTCCTCTTGGTGGCTGAATATCCAGTCTGCTGCCCTCTCTATGCTATTGTCCTAAATGGTGCCAAAGACGGAAAGCCAGGTTCAGTCAAATCATTCATTCATTCATTCATTCATTCATTCATTCATTCATTCATTCATTCATTCATTCATGAATAGAACAGAGACCCATAATATCTGTCTTGTATGTTCATTGAAGATGCTTCTAGCACATTTAGTTATTATTCTAAATGGTGCCAAAATGGAAGGCCAGGTTATAATAAAATACTGTAAAACTAGACATTTTAGCGACATTAAACTTTCCTGATTTGAAACAGAGCGAATTTCCTACGCAAGAAAATTTCGTAAATTTTTAAGAATGCTTTAAAAAATGCAGTGTCGCGTCATTTGTGATTCAATGATTTCGCGGCATGAAACTTGCATGAATCTGAACGAAAATTTCTGGTTTTAGAGTTAGAAGTACATGTTCATCCATGTTTCTAGCAAATTTACAGTTAGTCTTTTTAATGTTACCCCGTTATCATATCAGAGACAAAGTTCATTATATTTTGATTCAGAATGACGGTAACTACACAACTCTTCTCGACAGTCATCGTCAATCATTTTTATCAAAGAAGAGAATATTTGTCAAATATAATTTGTACTGCAACTCGGAGGAATCTAATGATCTTCACACACCATTTCATTTAGCAAACCATTCTCCTTTTATTTATCCATCCAACCATCCATTATCTCATATCTTCTGTTTGGAGCCAGAAGGGTGTTAACTCACATACTTTAAGACAGTCAACGCCCTCCTGGCTCTCAACAAATGAATTATCTCCAATCATTTATTCCTTCTCTATCCCACTCACCTTAGCTCTAAGAGCCTTGATAGACTGTTCTTGTGTGAAGCCCATACTCACTATTAACATTATCCTGTAACATTCCATCTATCCCTCCATACATCCATCCATCCATCCATCATCTCATATCTCTGATCATTTATTCCTTCCCTCTATGCTACTCACCGTACATGTAGCTCTAAGAGCCTTGATAGACTGGTCTCTTGTGAAGCCCATACTCATCATCATCATGATCCAGTAACATTCCATCTATCCCTTCATCCCATCCATCAATCATCTCATATCTCCATTGTTCTATTCCATCCCTCTATCCTACTCACCGTAGCTCTAAGAGCCTTAATAGACTGTTCTCTTGTGAAGGCCATACTCATAATTATCATGATCCCTTATCCTTTTATCTATTCCTCATCCATCCAACCATCCTTCATGTCATATCTCCATTGTTCTATTTCTTCCCTCTATCCTATACCTCTAAGAGCCTTGATAAACTGGTCTCTTGTGAAGCCCATACTCATCATCATCATGATCCTGTAACATTCCATCCATCCATTCATCATGTCATATCTCCATTATCCTATTCCATCCCTCTATCCTACTCACCGTAGCTCTAAGAGCCTTGATAGACTGTTCTCTTGAGAAGCCCATACTCATTATCATCATGATCCCGTCTTCGCTCACTACTATCTCAGTCTTCTGTTTCTTCTTGGCTTGACCAAGCTGCAACGGCTCAGCAAAATCTGACAAGAAAAATATTCAATCAAAGTATTTCAAATATGCATCAAATTGAATTAAAAGCAACTGCAGCTGTTAATACTATCCAGGCTACAACTGGCATACATAGGGCTATAAACAGAAAGAGAGACAACTACACTTGTTCTTACCATGAAATTTTTTCAGATGATTCCCTAGGTACCAACCATGATGATTTTGCTAATTATATAGCCAGGTACCCTGGCCCTGTAGCCCTCCACCTTTCCAAGCCAGAGCGCTAGTGATAAGCAGTGGTACTGGTCCCAAACAGACTGTGCAACAGCCCCAACTAATGTCTATTTGTAGCAGGATGACATTAGCCTTTCCTGGATCCGCCGTGTGTTCTAGGACCTGGTTCACGGTAGCACTACATTGGACATATCTGGATCAACTAGGTGTTCTAGAATGCAGTTAAAAGCAGGACTACATTAGTCTTATCTGTCTGGACAATCCATGTATTCTAGGACCCTTATCACAACAGGACTACATTATCTGGATCATCCATGTGTTACAGAACCCAGTTCATAGCAGGACTATAAATCTTATCTGGATCAGCATGTGTTCTAGGACCCAGTTCACGGCAGGACTACACTAGTCTTATTGGATCAGCAATGTGTTCTAGGACTAAGTGCACAGCAGGACTACATTAATCTTACCTGGACCAGACCTGTTAATAAGACCCTATGCATAGCAGGATTATATTAGTCTTATCTAGATCACCCATTGTGTTCTAGGACCCAATACATACTACATTAGTCTTATCTGGACCATCCATGAGTTCTAGAACCCTATTTATAATAGGACTAATAGTCTTACCTGGATCTGCCACATGCTCTAGAACCCAGTTCATTGCAACTTCTGTGCCAGAGTTCTTGGTGTGGTAGACAGCTTTACGACAACCCTCCTTGGCAAAACCCATGTCTGCTAGCTGATTTACCATGCTCTCATCAATAACAGGTTCTGACAAACAAACAGAAATGAGTTCATTTAGTTTAGTACCATTTATTTTCCACAAATTGACTGAAATAAAAACATCAAGAACAAGTATACTGTTAAGTGCATAACACCCATGGTGCTAATGCCACGCATGAGAGATTTCACCCCCAAAATACCAAGGGTGAATTCTCCCATAAAAGGATACCGACAAGGTATGTCAATGCATACTTTTAATCTGTAAAATAGCTTGCATCCTCCCAAACTCTCTGGGATGACAATACAACCTGTTTAGAAAGATCACCTGTCTATAAAGACCACAATTTTTGTTTTCCTTGAAAACTGTTTCTCATTGAAACATGTATTAAAGGAAACTGTAATTAAGGACCCTCTGCTCATTAAGACCGCCTTTCTTGTCTCCCTTGAGCAGTCTTTATTGACAGGTTTCACTGTATTTCACTTTGGACCAAGGTCAAAAGATTCTGCCATGAAGCCTGGGCACAAATACAAATTTCTTCAGCTGTTAGAGCTGATGAATGAAGTTTAACTGTACCTGGTTCTGGTGGTCCATCTCCCTCGGGTAGTTCAACCTCGTTTGGCTGTAGACCAGTCCCTCGATACTTGCTCAGGTCTAGCTCATCAGGCATGTCCACTGATACATCTACAATGAGAGAGAGAGAGAGAGAGAGAGAGAGAGAGAGTGTCAAATATTTACAAAATGAAACTCATATCAGGGTTCCCACAAAAAATCGAGAACCAAATTCCATGTCTTTCCTTTCACACCAATTTAATGCCGTGCAGAATGAATGAATATTTCCACACCAAGAAGAAGAAAAGGGGTGAAAAAAAGGTGGACTATTTGATGAACTTACCAAGTTTCTTGGGCGTCCAGTCTTCCCCTAAAGTGAATTTCTTGAGTTGAATAATGAGGAAGTCAGGGAATGAGGCTATCTTGGTTGACCTGTTGAATATTCAATCATTTAATATTCATTTACATGTGTGAGGGTACAGCGATGATTGATTATATTTTAGAATCAAGCACTGATGTTGGGCTGACACTATAGAGTACCGAAGTGTGACGCATACCGGCCAAGTTGTCAAGGTTACTGGTTCCAAACAGTTTAGTGCTAAACAATGGCGTGGTGATCACACCAGCTCTGAACACTGAATTTGCCCTGCAGCTGCTCCAGCCGTTGCTTGAATGATTTCGCAGGAACCTCATGCGCAAGCTCTGTTATTTGGAACCGGTATCCTGGATGACCAGCGAATATATGACATCAGCACTTCGGTACTCTATAGCAGTTCCTTGTATATTTCATAATCAAAAGTCAACTGTCCTGAGCATTTCCTGATTACAATCAAGGAGATACATCATATCAAAGGAAACACAGCTCACTGCAAAGAGACAAAATACAGTTGGCATTCCAATTATGTTATTAAATCAATACGATATACAAATTACAAATGGCAGATTAGCGGTATAATCTAGTAACAGAGGCGTGTCCACTGTGAACAAACTAAATATTCTGTTTTTCTACTTGCTTTCTTAGAATTGTCAATAAATACTGCAGTTCCATATACGAGGATATACGTACATGTACTGCCCGGTGAGGGCCAGAAGGTTGCTAAGTGTATGTGAAAGCATTGAGTTAATGCCTTTTTGGCTCTCAGGAGAGAATATATAGTTTGATAATTGTACTCATTTGACATTCAGCTAAATAAGTACCTCATGTAACATACAAATAGATGGGAAAGGAAAGAAAACAAAGAAAAAAATAAAAGAGAAAGAGAAAAAAAGAAAGACATAGAGAAAAAAAGAAAGACTTAAAGAAAAAAAAAGGGAAGACAAAAAATGGTACAAATAAAAGAAAACCCAGAGAGAAAGAGAGAGAGAGAGGGAAGAGAAATGTCTGGCTACGCCTTAATTAGAATTCCTTTAATCTAGGGGAGTTCCAACCCAAATAGTAGCCATCACCAGGTCTGAATGAACAGACTAGGCTTTGTTTCTCTCTGTCTAGTCTTGTGTCAGGCTGCCTAATAGATTATAAGCAGCTGACTTAAAGACAGACACATGCTGAGTGCATACGTAATGCTTTCATTAATATGTCCAGAATAATTCATCTGGTCTATGATCACAACATTTCCATACATGATTTTAGTGTTGCATAGAATATACTTCAAAGTGTGAACTTTGGGAGTTTGTATTGTCAATGCATCACAGTTCGCTCACACCAGACTTGGTAAAATTCAGAGTTAATCCGTGCACAATATTGAAAAGAGAGAGATATAATCCAGGGAAAATCATCCTCTTCGAGATTATTCGGGGGGGGGGGGGGGGGGGGGGCAATCATTTTGACAAATTTTCCTCTTGGGGGCCAGATCTTTTGAAGTCTTTGGGTGGTAACCCCACTACATAAGATCTGTCATTCACATTAAGTGAAATATACTTTCAGTATAACATCTGCTAACGTGTGAAAACTGAAGAAATGTCAAAGTCCCCATGAGAACAAAAGGATTATATGTCTTTGAATCTCATCTTTTACCTGAGTGCTGTTGTCTTTGACTGTGTGGCTGCACTGTAGAAGTCTTCTACCGTCTCTTCTGCAGCGAAGGCCTCTAGGCAAGATTGTAGATTTATATTAGGACGGACGACCTCCTTAGGATCAAGCCTCGCTTTCTTGGCTTCTAACTTGGCTTTCTTTGCTTCATATGCTGTAACCTCAGCTGAAAACGGAATAGGATGAAAGGGGTGATATTTTCTTAAAGAGAGTTTAAACGAAACTCATTGACTACTGTTTGTTTGAACGTAATCTCTAGCTCTGGAATATAACTTGGAGATTTACGGACTAAAAGGCATTACAGATGGTTAAGGGGCAATCCAATCTTTACAGCAAGTTGCTTTGAAAGGAAAGCAGAAAAATTATAGAAAAATTATAGAAGCAGATTTCAACAGATTTCAACAGAATCAGACATAGAGTAAGAAACTTTCCATTCTTAAAAGTAGTAATCACTATATAGTTGTAATATATATAATATAATCACTATAAAGTTGTAATCACTATATATGTAGGAATTTCAAACTGGCTAATCGGTAAGTTAGCTGTGACTTAAAGTCTTGACCAAACACTCTATCAAACCCTAACCCATCCCTAAACCTAACCTAAAACTCAATCGCAACCCTGGTATGAGTACACCTAGAATGTAGTGTGTTGTTTTCTTGTATATGACCTGACCAGACTTTTCAATCCTGCCTTCTAGCTATACCCTCTATATAATGACACTGCTTTAAGCACTGAACCTTGATACAAAGAACTCATCTTAGGTTTGTAGTCACCTCTACTGGTATGAATTCTGCTGGACTGTATTCTGTTCTTTTCTTGTATTTGACCTGAGCAGACTCTTAAATTCAGTCTTCAAGCTACACCCTCCAGATAAAGACATTGCTTTATCCACTGATCCACTAACTCACCTAGGTTTGTAGCAGCCTCTACCGGTATGGGCACAGCTAGGATGTAGTCTGTCCTTTTCTTGTATTTGACCTGACCAGACTGTGAACACTGAATCCTTTCCTCGAGCTCAAACTGGAGACAGTCACATGGATTGATTCGATTTCTACTATGTCTCTGTAAATGAAAGACAATTTATAGGATTGCGCATATATGCAATGACGATCACTAGCATAAAACTAAATGACAATGCAATTCTAGAGCACTCTTGCAGCATTATCCCTCACCACGTCTTAATATGCTCTTCTCAGTTAGTTCTTCGTCTTTTGATGTTACTTCAGTATTTTCACTTTTGTTCTTTTTAAACACTACATGTAGTTCTATCAGGATAGTTTGTTGAAATCCTGCCATATGCAATACTTATTTGTTGGTTTTATAATAAATATAAATGAAATTTTCTTTTTATGGCCATGTCTGTTTTATTCTCTATCTTTCCTTCTTCTTCATCATCTTATTCATCATACTGATATTTTTTTTCTGATCATTATCGACATTTCTTCATTTTCTTCTCTCTAGCTTTTCTCACTACTCTTCTCTACTCCTTTTCTTTCACCTCTCTCTTCTTTCTCTCTGTCTTTCTTTCTTTCTTGTTCATTTCCTATTTTCTCAGCTGGAATATTCATGATACTAACCTCAATGATGCTGAATAGATGAAGTAGATATTCTTGAGCATCTTGTTGTCTGTTGGTAGAAAACTCATGATGACCCCTTCCCACAAGGCTCTTGAACATCCTGGGGGCAACACCCCTCTGATTCTAGGTCAGAATCATATCATAAATGTTATATCATTCATTTCATAATAAAGGCAATCACATTGTTAGCAAAACCTTGAATTAAGTCAAAGTTACCATAAGCCTTTATTTTCATGTATTTTGTGAATTGTTGTGGGGTGAAGAATGGAACAACACACAAAAAGGAGCTGGTAGCACATTATCGAACATGCATTGTAAAAGCCTGTGTTAATAATCGCAAAACCAATGACTTGTGAAAATGTCTGTGTTCCTATCATCTGCAAAAAATATCTGTATGCGAGAATATTGGCTTATTCAGTATACAGAGGCAGTCATAAGGTTAGCAAAAGTTTAGTGGTTTTTCTGCAATAGTATGATAAGAAGATTCCTTCAGGTTAAAATATACTTTTTGTTACCCTTTTCTTTATATCATTTTCCCTTCTAAAAATATATAAATTGCATATATTGTCATCTTATCTTATCTATATCTTATCATAACAACAACAATAATATTAGTGCTTAGTTATAGTAGCACATCATGATACATGAATAGCTTCTCTATGCACTTCTAAACAGCTTTGGGAGAAAATGTGGCTACATTCAATCATTACCTTATCTTCTGACTGATCTCCACTATCTGTAGTCTTTGGTTCCTGTGAGTATTGTCCTGATGATAACCCATAACCAAGCTTGGCCCTACAACAAATAATAATCATCATCTCAAGAAAATACAAAAATTTGAAATGTGGTTTGTTAACTCTGCCACATTTTACAACAAAAATATGATTTGACAATTTGCCACTGTTTATAAAGGGAAGATTTAGTTCTTATAAGTGTGAAAAATAAATTATGAGCCGTCAACTAATATATTCACTCTCAAAACCTTCTGTATTCCAAATTTTCAAACAAGAGTTAAAGGGAAACTCCACCCTGATATCAAGTTAGTTTTAAGAGAAGCAGACAAATTCAATAAAAAGATTCATGAAAGTTTGAGAAAAATCCTATGAAAAATAAGAAAGTAATTTTTGAAGTGGTAATCAATCAAACATAAAGTGGCAACTCCGGAACATATCTTGCAAGCTCCTCTCCCATTTCATCTCCCAATTTATGAAATTTCCTGTATTGAGTAAATGGGAGAGGAGCTCGCAAGATACGTCACAGAGTTGCCAATTTGTGTTTGATTGATTAAAACTTTAAAAATTCATAACTTTATTTCTTATGGCGTTTTGCTCAAGCTTTCACTAATCTGTTTCTCTCATTTGTCTGTATTTAGCAAAATATTCCAGGGTGGACTTCCCCTTTAAATTCTGACTTCTAATGCTGTGTGTCATTTTCAAATTGGGAATGGATATCTTCTATGGACATTACCTTCACAATGAAGGGTACCTGTTTTTGTCTCCAAAATTAAAGCATAGCCATCCCTGGTCAAAGCACATAGCATGACACTTGATTTCTTGGGCAGTATTTGCCATCCCCAGCACAGAAGAGTTTAAATACTGGCTATACTGACAAAAAACTATATCAGAAGCAAGGTATTGTGAATATATGGATGGATTCTAAAGACAAATGAATTGTTGGAAAGTCAGTGATAACTTACATCTGAACATCGAAGTCACCAGTTGGATCTGCAGGAGCACTCGTAAAGATTTCATCTTTCTGTGAGGCATATCTAGAAAGAGAGAAAAGCACTAACTCTTAAAGAGTACTATAAAAATGGAAAAATTAAAGGTTTCTTACACTACGGTATTAATGTTTATAGCACAAATGAATGAAAAAAAGCATGATTAAAATGATGCAGTGAAAAAACATTACAAAGCATCCAACAAAAAGATTATAATTTTTTGCTTAAGAGGAGACTTACACTTAATTATCTTTTCAAATATCTACATTTACATGAATATATGACAGTAACTTAACTGAATTTCCAAACTACCTACAAAGGGGTAACCTTGCTAGTCATAAGGACCGCTATTCATAAGGACCACTTTTATTCATAAGGACCGCTATCCATAACACGTGACTAAATGAATAGTGGTTTTGTACGAATAGCGGTCCTTCTGAATAGCGAGCAAACCATAGAAAAATTACCTCGCTATTCGTAAGGATATCCATACATAACGACCGCTATTCATAATGCATGTTAAATGAATAGCAGTTTTCTATGAATAGCGAGTGGACCCCCTGACAAAATGTCATTAGAGAGAAATATTTAACTCAAGCTCAATAAATATTAAACTCAAGACAGCATCTTACACATGCTGTCTTTAACAGTTTAGATTGCTTATACAGTCAACAACTTTAATCAGTACCTTTAAAACCATTATTCAGAGGCTTTATTTTGATACATTATTTACAGTTAAGTGTATTTCAATTATCATAATCAAGGAATGCATTGACATTGATTATTGAATGATATACTACTTACTTATTAACAAAATCTGGAATACTAAAGAGAACTTGCATGATGGAGTTCAGGTAACAGCTGGTAAAAAATAACAAAACCAATATAATAATACCAACAAACAAATATCAATAAATCACTCATTCTACAAAATATGCAATAATCAGAAAATTTTAAAAAGACTAAAGACAGTATCCCAAAATTTAAAAAATTGATTCACCAGGAGAAAATTCAAACAAACACGGAGAAAACCTGCCATCTTCATTTTAACAGTTGCAATCTATTTTTTGGCATGTAAATTAAGGTTTTATGCCAGACAGATATTTATTAGAGTGTATGATGTTCTATAAAACTTCCAACAAAAAGGACGTTTCTCAAAAAATGAAAAAGACCTTTTTACAAAAACAAATTGTTATAACACTGATCCCTATAAAGTCAGTGTTGCATAACTTGCATAAAAATAAAACATAGTATTCAAATTATTTAGCAATAATTCAACTCAAGTATCCTTCATGTCCTTGGATTTAAAGAGTGACAGTCAATTATCCTATATTAGGGTATCCTCTATCAACATATACATTTTACCTGTTTTAATATAGCAGCAATTTTCGCGACATGAAACTTTCACAAATTGTTAATGATGGCCATTTTCACGACAAGAAATTTCGGAAATGCAAAAAATTTCATGTTGTGTCAGTTAAGATTCAATTCTGACTACTTGCGAAATTCACTAAAGTTTCATGCATGCGAAAATGTCGGTTTCACAATTTTTCAAATCATTGAGGAAAGCATGAAGAAATATACCTGTTGCCCATGTTCTTAAGTCCGGTTAATCCAGGTCCAAACAGAGGCTTGAGTCGAGAACCAGACTCCTGGATAGTGTCCCATTCAGCTACCGTCATGTTGAGATCTATCTCAAGTTCAGTCATGGTTTTATCAGTCTAATGAGTAAGATAGAGATGGGAGAGATTGAGAGAGAAGGGAAGGAGAGGGTAGGAGATGGGGAGAGAGGGGGAGAGAGACAGAGACAGACAGAGAGAGGTTGGGAAGAGAAGGAGAAAGAAAGAGGAGAGAGAGAGGGAGGAGACAAGGGGTAGGAGGGAGGAGGGGAAAAAGATCGAGAGGGGGGGGGGGGGAGAGAGAGAGAGAGAGAGAGAGAAAATGAAATAAGATAAAGAGTTTGAAGGAAAGAGGGAGGAAAGAGAAACATCTTCTTTCACACAAATAATGTAATCCTCTCTGAAAAGATCTTTTATCAATGTCGCTTACAGAGAGTTTTGCTTTTTATCATATATACAGCTTAACTTACAATCTACTTTAACAAAATGCCAGCTTTGTATCTCATGAATATAAGATCCTAATGTCTAACCCCACATTCATATGTGTACATGCTTTCATAGAGATATATATAAGAACACGTATACAGGGAGATAGCTCTGCAAACATAATGCTTTGAATCTGAGTTTGAATGCATCAAGGTGGTACACTTCAAAAAAGAAAAGAATATTGTGTTATACTTGAAACACCCTACTAAAATTAGTTTTCTTCAAAGACCTTTCTGTCAGACAGCACATTCATTCAAACAGGCCAACATAACAAATATCTGATAGGAATAATATCCATTTCTACAGCCCTTGGAGGAACCCCACATTGCACTTCCAGAATGCAAAAAGTCAGGCCATTCGCATGGGTGTTATGAAACATGATCCTGTGCCTGCTTGCTTTATAGTGAACCAAGATATTCAGATGGACAACCAAATAAAAGTCACACACCTCTTTCTACATTCTTATGAATTACATAGGACAAGATCTTTAAGACTCCGGTCTAGTGTTGTTTCCGAATTTCCGAACCGAACTGAAAATTCCCGAATTTGCGTTGTCGAAACGAATCCTGCCGAATCCGAATTTTGTTGCTTGATTCGAAAGATTCTGAAGATTCTGAAGATTCTGAAGATTCTGGAACTACATGTACAGCATTTAATTGAGAATTCACAATTTTTTAATGCAAAATTAAATCGTGGACAAACAAATATCAAATTCAAATCAAATTCAAATGATTAATCTTACGTTGGATAGCTGCATGGGACCCACGTTCGTTTCGTTTGTTCACATTGCCAGAAATAATGCGTGTGTCCAGAAGAAGATTGCCAATTTGATGAGAGAAAACGTTGTACCGATATCAATGTGATCTGGTTATTGCGAACACGCGTACGAAATTACAAACGCCCGTATTCTATCTTGGTCTATTATACAGTCATCAAATTGACAGTGCGATAAAATACTAGTCGCTAATTTAGTTCGGAACGAAAGGAATATTTTTCCATAGAGATCAGTGGTAAAGCGGAACGTCGCTCGCGAGAGAAAAAACTGAAGTTAGCGACCGAGTTAGCGATAATTTTATCACACCGTCAATTTGATGATTGTATAATTGACCAGGATAGAATACGGGCGTTTGTAACTTCGTACGAGTGTTTGCAATAACCACATCACATTGATATCGGTGCAACGTTTTCTCTCATCAAATTGGCAATCTTCTACCGGATATATATATACACGACGAAAACCTTTATTTCTCGCATTATGAACAAACGTAGGTTCCATGATGCAGCTATCACAAGTAAGATTATAATTATTTGAATTTGATATTTTTGTGTGCCAGTAATTCTGTATTCGAGTGAATAATCAAGAATCGCGGATCCCCGCGCTTCGCATGTTAAATAAGAAGAAAGTCAAAACAGAAAAACACACATGTAAAGGCGATTTCCGACTTTTTATTTAAAAAAATAATAATTATTCCGCATCCGAATCGAAACGAATTTCGGGGGAAAAAATATCAAACGAACCCGAATCAAATCGAATCAAAATTTCGGTGATTCGTTGCAACACTACTCTGGTCCCAATATTGACAAAAATATTGACATATTTCTATAGTAACATCGGTGGTCCTGTTTACCTGAGATACTGAAAAAGCAACTAAATGTTAAACATGAGGCACCCAGGGAACCTAAAGTCCTATCCAAGGGACCAAGGCATACCTTCACCATGCTCATCATGTTGATACCAAAGTGAGCCAGATGAGATGCTAGCTGTGGATCCTCTACCATCTCATCCTCAGCATAGGAATACACATCTACACAGATTTAAAAACACAAACAACACCAACGAAAACAGAGATTAGATTTGTATTTAAAGACAATATTGAGTAATCGCAGCAGAGCTTCATTTCAAGAATACGTTCATAAAAATCATTGTGAATTCTATTCAGTTTTCTGAATCCTGACCGGTACTCAACACAGCCTCCACATAAAATTGCAACTGTGTACTTAAGAGATAAGATATTGTAAAATTGCTATTGATTAAGTATGGTGGATGATCCAGTGTCCGAACACTTTTCAGAAAATCAACGATAGCAAATAAAATATCAAACAAATATCTGTCAAACTTACAGAATGAATGCTCAAAGTCCTACAGAAAAAGAAGTTGATGGAATTTTAAAAAGACAACGCAGATTTAATACGATATTCCCTTCCGAGTGAACCCCTTCCCAACGACGCGACGTTTTGGTCCCTTGAAAAAGGTACTGTATTTCCGAACGTGTGAAACCTATGGGAAAAAGACACAACCCTTGTTTCCATAGTGTGGTTTTCATACGCGTAATCCCACGCATATGAAAACCCATTTTAGGCGCTTAACTGTACACGTTCGGTAATACAATCTGTTCGGAATTACAATCCCTGACTATACATGTAGATGACTTGCGATCAATTTGGATCAATCACAACTCTTTATAAGACAGGGCCCTTAGTTTTGATAAGCCCTCAAAAACTTTTTGTCATATTTCTTAGATTTATGTTGATAAATAGCAAGAAACTAGCAATACATAGATGCTGTGAAGATTTCCCCTCTTCAAGTGGGATATCAAACAAAGGAGAGGCAAAAAATAATTTAGGTGCTGGGTAAGGGATATAAACTCCCAGCAACTTCAGCGTGCACTGTACACCATACACTGCGTTCAAAACCTACACACAGTGAGACATGCTATCTCTGTACGAAGCCTAGAGAGTGTTGTGGGGGGGGGGGGTGGCGAGGTGGAAAGATCCTAGTGTAGGGCAGTATATTGCTGTGATCTAGCATTCCTTACAAAATATTTGCTGTATAATTCACAGAAAGTCATTGATCCAATACCAAATGATCTTGTACAAACATCTTTTGATACATGGAAAACAACATGAGACTACATTCATGTTTCTTTCCAATTTCCTTTTTGCTACCAAATCTGTACATAACTTTAAAATCTGTAAAACAATAATTCATGTGCTAGTGCTGGTGTCGGCATGGAAAATCTATGTCGCCATGTCGCAATAAAATTAACGCCGATGTCGACATGTGTCGACATCTGGACATGAGTCAAACAAGTCTAAACTCGGGTCGCTCCCGTAGTGACCGTACACTATTAAACCAGAGTTACCCGACACAAATTCACAAGAGCTTTACATGGAATACATGCACTATGTCCTCACGGGCTCACACTCGCAATCATACTCACTTACAGTTCTCAAAGATGCACACTGTCAACTATTTGCCCCAAAATTTGTTTTGTATGATCCAATTTATCAAGCATTAATGAAAGTCATGCGGTGTGAGTCAGCTAGTGTCGCATATATCTAGGCATGTACATGTACATAATGTATACCGGTCGTCGCAGCTAGATACGCAGCGATCGTGTCGTGCGCGCGCGCTGCTAATACATATGTGAAACAAATCACGTACGCGCGCACGACGCCAGGGTGAGGTACATGTAAAAAGACCCATTTTATGTCGCCATCGGAGCATGCGTGTCGACATGTCGGCAAAGTCCAAAACCAGTACTTTTGTCGCCATAGTGGCGACATCAGGCGTGTCGATACCAGCACTAGAGGAAATCAGGGTTGGCATATTTCCCGCTTTGGAGGCTTATTTCCCGGACGCCGGGAAATAAGCGGTATTTACCGGTATTTACCGCTTTTTACCGGGAAATACCGGGAAATATATTTTTCCACTCACTTGTTCATAGGGATTGTCCAATTTTGAACATAATAACAATGGTGGTGAGTATGGTTGCTCTGGTGTGTACTACTTGTATGTGTGGGTGTGTGTGTGTGAGTGGGTGTGTGTGTGTGTGTGTTTTTGTGTGTGTATATTTTGTGTACAAACTCCCATAGACAGAGATCAATAACGATACAAATTAATCAATAATACAGAGTTCGTTGCACTTTATCAATGAATGTTGCAATGTAGAGTTTTTTGAGTTCCAATCCCACAAGCAGTTTCCCATTTTCTATAATGCATAGTACATGTACATGATCATTTTCGTCAAAATTATACCGTAAAATGTACATCCATAGATAAAGAATTTCTCTTGTGCACTATATATACATGTTCACCTCGGCCTATGGCCTCCGTGACATATAATGCACTTGAGAAATTCTAAAGCTATTGATTCACATATTACGGTATATTCAACTCAAGAGCATGCACTGTATGTATAATATAATTCATATTCTGAGCTTTATTCACAATTGAAAACAAAAATCATATTGTAATGAGATACATGTAAAAAGTTTAACCCCTGGAGAAATGAATTTGAGTTTGTGTATGTGTGTTGTACATGTATGTGTGTTTGGGTGTGTACATGTACATGTATGCAGTGTGGATTTAATAAATTTGTTTGTGTGTTTCTGCTATGAGTGTTGTGCTGCTAATTATTTCAGAACAATATTTTCAGTTGTTGAGGCTAAAAACAAGTAAAATCATTAATAAATAAAGAATTAAAATCATATTTCCCGTTTCTCACATATTTACCGGACGCCCATCATATTTACCGGTATTTACCGCCGGTAATTACCGCCACCGGTATTTACCGCCCAACCCTGGAGGAAATATATCCTCCACTTCAACAGGTATAAACCAGAGTCTTCTCATGTTTAGTCATTAATAGGTTAGATAAATGAAGTACATTGTACTTCTAAATCATTTATTACAATGCTGATTAGAAACTACATAAAACCACTAATAAATGAAACAGCAGTGCATAAAACATTGTCTAATGATCTGTTTTAAAATCTTTTGAAGAGTAAACTACTTTGCAGATACTTCCACCATGTCACTTGAATAATGATTTCCTAAAAGATAGAGGATACATCACAATATTCCAAATAACAAAAACAGGAGAGGAGGAAGCAGTGTTTCAAAACAATCTCCGTAACTCAAATCAGGAATAGGAATCATGATAAATGTCCCTCCGTTACCCATTAATTACTGTATTCTCTCATTACTTCAATATATAAACTACTGTTTCCTGTAGAGATATGGCTGAAAGGGGAAGGTTGAGTTCTGGTAAAGATGAAAAATAATTTGTGAGCTTTCTCATTCTTTTTAAAGGAGAATGAAACCCTGGGGGAAAATCAATTTTAATGAAAAGAGAGGATAGAAAGTAGCAATTTTAAAAAAGTTCCATCAAAATCGGTTACGAAGTGAGAAAGTTATGAAAGTTGAAAAGTCTTGATTTACTTTCTATGGCGATCCTCAAATCGGTAATGTTGCTTCAAAGTGACAGGTTTAGTAGTACAACTCTCCATATGTTTTGTACACAAAATTTCATATTTTCCCCAGTATCTCTCAAGGTGCAGCTTGTCTCCTTCTTAGCTCAAGATATATCATGGGAAAATGTATTTGACACAACATATGTTGAGTTCACAAAAAGACAAGCAGCATTTTTAGAGATAATGGAGAAAATATGAAATTTTGTGTACAAAACATATTGAGAGTTGTACTACTAAACCTGCCATTTTGAAGCAACATTGCCAATTTGAGGATTGCCACAGAAAGTAAATTAAGACTTTTCAAACTTTCATAACTTTTTCATTTCGTAACTGATTTTGATGGAAATTTTTAACAATTGTTTCTCTCTATCCTCTCTTTTCATTAAAATGAATATTTCTCCAGCATTTCATTCTCCTTTAAGTCAGCTTGCAAAAAAATATAATAGATGAAATAGCCCCTGAAAAGGATTGCTCTTCAAATGCCCTCATAGTTGAAATATCACAAGAAATAGCTGCTAAGCATGGACCAAACTTTCATGCCATATGTGTGTGTGTAGTCCCATAGAGACATTTCTGTGTGCAGTGCATGTGACTTTCAGCAAGATTGAATTCAGTTTTTATCACTTTGATGGTTAAAAAACCTCACAGTATAGTCGATTCTTCTTTACTACATAATCAACCTTTCCTACATGTTATTGCTTTAAGAAGGTTTCTTTCACAGTGTAATTGCTTTACCAAAATTCCACTCTATAGTCTATATTTAACTTTAATATGGACTACAGTATTCTCTATTTACATTAATACAGGAACTACCCGCTTCCTGCAGTGAAATGGCTTCACTCTTATTTTTTCCAATTCCTACTGGAAAATTCTGATTAAAATATCTAGATGATTCTGTTTCCGAGGTTTGAATACCATGCATTTACCTTCTGTGAAATGAATCCACAGAGTGAATGTTAATTTCCTTTGTGATACAGGCTTCCTCTTTTCACTCACAAACAGGCTAATCTACAGGAAACTGTTTATCCTTGATCCAAATTGAAAGAAATATGGCTTTGCAGCATCCCAGGGGATAATAGCAGAGGACCAAAACTTTCAGATTTGTTTGTAATTCAACAACTTTAAATTATCTTGTAGTTTAAGACCGTATGAACAGATTCATAATTTTGAAACTTTGAGTTTACTTATAGTTCTAGAACTGAAAGTGAGCTTGTAGTTAACAATGACCTCTCTGTTCATGTTAACGATCGCTCAACTTGTAATCTAAGAAGAATGAGCGTTGTTGTTTCGGGCCTGCATGAACCCTTGTTTTGTTAACTTAAAGTTTTGAAATCACAAGTCCCATATGAACATAGCTATTGTTCTGGAAGGAAGAATGCACTGACATGCATGTACTTAACCCTAAAAGGGGCAGGGGGGGTTTTCGCGATATGTCTGCAATGCGCAAAGCAGTCGCTGCAGCGTTTCATGACTTTTCTCTTTCAAATCTCACGCATCTTTTGAGACCAAATTCGCGATGTCCGGGCATGCAGTTCCGAAGTTACTCAACATTTCGTACTTGCAGGTCAGACCAAAAACAGCTCAAAAACGTGATTTCATGTATAATTTCAATACAAAATGTGTTTTCAGCCAAAAATTAGAAATCTATGAATATTTTTACATATACTGATTAAAATTAATTTATTTTATGCTGTTTATGATCGCAAAAGTGTCCCCGACAAATTTCATAAAAAAAAACAATAAAAAACAAAAGGTAAAAAAAACCCAGAGAAATACATAAGAAATGTTAAATACAATAAAATAGTAAAATACAAAAGAAATCAATTTTGATACCAAATTTTTTTCAAGTACATTTGCTAAGAATACTGGAAAGAGTGTCAAGACCAAAAATTAGCATTTTTTGAGCTTTATTTAATGATTTAGAGCAAAATTTTGATTTCATGCATAGATTAGCATAATTAAAGTGAAATTATTTCTGAGCATTTAACTATACAATTTTATAGATTACGTTGTGGACGACGTGCGTGCCGATTTTCGGCGCGATCGCGTGGTCAATTGTCGAGATCTCGGGGGGGGGGGGTGGAATTGGAACCATGACAAATTTCAGATTTCAGATTTTAATTACTGTTTTCAATCATATTAACATAATACTGTAGTGCATAACATAAAATAAATACAATAACAACAATAATATAACAATAATGTTTTTCCATTGATATGGGCACATAATTAAATATCAATAAGTAAAATATATGATGCACAAATATTGACCTATTATGTAATGTTGAAAACAGTTGGACATCTCTAAAAGCAAAGCTTGTATATTACATGTCCAGAAACTTATATAACTTAATCAGGATTGGGTCGTTCAATAATACAAAATTCATAAAGCATCATTACGAGAAGCAAATTATAGATAAGAGAGAATTGATAAGTGAGTTGAGGTAGAAGGACTATTGCCTCAACCCACAAGAAAAACTAAGTGTGAAAGTAAAGTAAAAGTGCAAGACGGTGTGGAAACAAAAGAAAATGAAGAGAAGGAGGAAATAGGAAAATGAAAGATAATGAGTGTGTCTGTGAGTGAGAAGAAGGAAGAGAGAAGGCAGGAAGAAGAAGGGGTGAAAAGGGAGTAAAACAGAGAAGAGAGGAGATGGAGAGAGAGAGAGAGAGAGGGAGAGAGAGAGAGAGAGAGGGGGAGAGAGAGAGAGAGAGAGAGAGAGGTGGGTCCTGCTCGCTCAGTTTTAATTCATTGCATATGGTTGAAGAAGACATTTTTCCAGCTTGCTTTTGAGTTGATTATATCGCTGCTAAATTATCTGCAGAAAGAGACAGTTTTGTGTGCAAAAAGAGTGCGCATGCAAAACTGCAATGAGCTGAAATTTTGTAGGGTTTCATATCGTGACAAAAACAGGAAATGTTACATTCCAAATTATTATTATGAATAAATTAATTCTACATCATAGGAAGACACCAAACACACCCACACACACACAAAAAAGAAAAAAAAGAATGCTGGCCATTATGTTGCTGTGGCAACGACACTAATTAGTACTAAAAGACAGAATTTCATTCCCATAACAGAAAATCTTCACTAATTCAAGGGAAGTCCACCTTGATATTAAATTAAGAAAAATATCAATAAAAGTTTGAGCAAAATCCGATAAGAAATAAGAATGTTATGAATTTTTGAAGTTGTAATTAATCAAACACAAATGAGCAACTCCGTGACGTATCTTGCGAGCTTCTCTCCCATTCACTCTCTCATTCATAAATTACCATTTTCTTTGTTTTTGATGAGGGAATAGATTAGAATCATACAGGGTTTGTGTAAAAGCATAAGTGAAATGATTATATACAGGGTGAATGTAGGATAACACATTTTCTTTAGAGAAAAAAAAAAAAATTATTATTTCAGTACAGGGTGAATGGGAGAGGAGCTTGTGTTTGATTGCTTACAACCTTAAAAAATTCATAAATTTCTTATTTCTTATCAGATTTTGCTCAAACTTTCATTAATCTGTTTCTTTAATTGTCTGCTTATTCTAAAACCAAGTTGATATCAGGGTGGACTTTCCCTTTAATTGCTGATGCCAAAGCAACAGCATGGTTATCGGACTTGTGTGTGTTGGGGTATTGTTCTTTGATGTAAAGGTTACATTCAAACTGATAGCATGCAAGATTTTTTTTTTTGGTAGGGGAAGAAATCCTAATAATATTTTTGTCCCATCTCACGTTTACTACTACTACATTGTACTTCTAATCTAATAATAATGGTGGCTTCTTGGATAGCGCTCATATCCGTCACGCTGTGACTCTCCTGGTGCTCCAATGTTACCTTAGTCATAGCTGAGAGGCCATGCATGTAGCGCTCTAGCATATCGGGTACCCATTTACACCTGGGTGGAGAGTGGCAAATGTGCATTAATGTCTTGCCAAAAGGACGTTAGTGCCGGAATGGGATTCAAACCTAAACCTTTTGAACGAGAGTCAAGTGAATGAAGAAATATACCACAGACTCACCTGCTCCATTTGGTGTTATTGTTCCTAGTTTCACAGCCAAGGGATACTTGGTCTGGTTGTAATGTTCCACAGCATGGTTGTTCCCTCCCGTTCCGTCAAAGTATCGCCTCCCGCAGAGAATGGTACCGTCCGTCAGGTTCATCCACAGGTTGTCTTTCAGATCACACATGCTGCACTTCCAACCCTTGGGAGGGACTTTCACGCCATTGTCGAGTTGCTGGAGATTGGCTGCATATCTGAGAAACATAGAGAAACTCTCAGGACAACAGTTGCATGAATTACGTCACATGACCATTACGTCACATGACCACACTGGCTTTCCTATTAATGTAAAACCTAAAACTTTTACGTGTATGAAATTTAGTGAATCTCATAAGTGGTCGAGAATCACGAAAGTTCATGCCGCAAAATATTACAATCTGATAGATTCACAACATGAAATATTTCAGTTTCAAGGAATTTTCTTGCCACAAAAACAGTCATCATTAACAATTCGTAAAAGTGTCAGATCGCCAAAGTTTCTGGTTTACAGAACTTATTCATACACAATTATGTATGTGGAAAAAAAGGCAAAATTTTCAAACAATGCACAGGTAGACAACAAGAGTAAGTCATAGCTCACTCCAGGTTTCACTTACTTTGAGATAACTTTTGCTTCTCCATCCCAGGCTTGAATTTGTTCAGTTTTGGAAGCAGAGGTAGCCGACAGGATACCAGCGACAGAAAGCTGGACCTACATAAGATATTAAAGAATTTATTGCATAACAATACCAGTAATAATTACCGATGCATGAAGATCACATTCACACATTAATTAAACTAACTGAACTCATTAAACTGTTCAAGTTTTTAATAGATTACATTGGGTGCCAGTTGAACAAAAGTGAAAATTCCACAAAATGTAAAATGGTGTACCATACACTGACTGATGTAGGCCTACCATACCTAAAACAGTTGTTCACTAGATCAGTCACTCCACTACCATAGAACTCATAGTGCTACCATTGTAGGTCTTATCCTACCTCGAACCCAAACACAAATGGGTAAATCATCTTTTTCTCACGAAGGTGCCGCGCTATGGAACCAGCTCCCATATTTTGTTAGATAAGCCCAATCCAAAAAAGGCATTTGCTAATCTCTATTGGACAAGGGTATGAATATTTATAATATTATCCTGCTAACATGAAATTTTTAAAAATCTTTGCTCACTGCAAACACGTCTATGTATAAACCATACAAATATTTTGCAGTCCCAATTTTGTCTTGAAATACAATTCCTGTTTTATTATTCAATCGCTGACAGGAATGACATCATCTATGCTGGTCTGATATTATTTCCTTATTCATTTCATCTTGTATAAAGAAAAAAAAATCTTTGTGTTCATATGTATGTATTTACAGTTTGTTCAATTTTCCATGATTTGTACAGGGCCTTTCAGAAGAACAGTTTTATTATTGGAAGAGCTAGCCTGCTAGGTACCTGTTTAAATAAAATGAATGAATGAATATAAATAAATAAAATAAACTTCAACTATGGACCAAACAATATACCTAACCCTAACATCTAATAACAGCACATCCAGGCTTTTATAACTAATAATTCATTATTTGTTCATGAATACATTTGCACAGAAAAGAAAAAGGAATGATAAAAACAGAGGAAGTGGCTTGATTCCAAGCCAAATGCCACACTTATGTTTGCTTGATTCTGCCTTGAGCAATCATATCATGACTCAAGAAGCCTTTCTAGACAGAAAGACAAATAAATAACCACACACAAACCATACAAATAGCATGGTAGGGGGTATCCTTCCTAATAAATGCATTCTTATAGAGGATAATTCCTACAAATAATGCCTTACTTGAGTTAAGTTTCAATTCCCAAAAAAGAAGAAAAATAATTCTAAAGAACAAACATTCATGCCATGTGTGCGTGCAGTCCCAGATACCTATTTCTGTGTGCAGTGCATGTGCATGTCACAAGATTGGGTAATTTTCTTATCATGGTGAAGATTCCGAAACCTCACAGTATACACCAAGTCTTATGTACACATATCAACCTTTCCCAATTGCTTTGAGACAGTTTCTTTCGCAATTTAATCGCATGACCAGGGCCCTGTTTCATAAAACTCGTTATCAATAACAAGTTGCAATGGCAGATATAAGCCACTGAAATCCTTGCATCTGATTGGCTGAGAGCATATATGTTATAGAACTTTGACAGTTGATATTGATAAGAAGTTTTATGAAACAGGGCCCAGAACTCAACTCTTACTGCATCATGTAAGAATGAGGCTACACTCTCTATTACTGTCCATTATTGCAACATACATGTAAATGAGTAGGCAAATAAAACCATATTAGGGAAATTACAGCAGGATGTGATGAGAGATGAAGAAGGCCTTTATCTCCATTAGAAGCAGGATGTGAGGCCTAGCTTCTTAATACATTCACTTTCACATGTCCATTCACCAGTGACTTACAATGTATGTCTAGATCATAAATTCGTATTAAAGGGGAAGTTCACCCTGAAGATTACTTGAGTTTAAAAAATGCAGAAAAAATAAAGAAAAATATTGGCGAAGGTTTGATGAAAATCGGTCAAATAATAAAAGAGTTATAAGTATTTACAGTTTTGGATTCGTGACGTCACATGCGAGCAGCTGCCCATTGGTCATGTAATAAATATTCCATATATTCACATTTTTTTTTACGTTCCACGATAAATTAATATTGTTTCTTTTCAGAATCTAGTATTGAATAACATTTCTGACAATATATCAAATGCACAGACGAAAATATTCTAAATTTTCTGAGAAAACTGTATTTTATGGAATATTTATCACATTACATAATGGAGGAGCTGCTCGCATGTGACGTCACAAAATCAAAACTTCAAAAGTCCATAACTCCGTTATTCTTTAACGGATTTTGTCCAAACTTTCGCTAATATTTTTCTTTATTTTTTCTGCATTTTTTAAACTCAAGTAATCTTCGGGGTGAACTTCCCCTTTAATAAGCAGCCTATTGTAAAGTTTTAATGACATTTTCAGTTTACAGATCTTTACAGCTTCAGTATATAAAAAGTGTGATGCAATTATACGATTTTAAGTACTTAGTTTTTTTATTCACCAGCACCCTATTTCAGTTTACCAGAGCTCTTTTGTGGCTTTTGAGAAATAAATTACTCACCACTTTCGCGTTTGTTTTTGGTTTTGGGGGTGTTTTTTTAGTGGTTTTTTTTTTTTTTTTGGGGGGGGGGGGTTTAATTCCAGGGGGTAAACTGTGCATATATATTTTGCTGATTCTGCTTATAACACATATTATAAATTTTAATGGCAATGAATCAAAATTGAATGTGTCGAATAAAGAGCATGGATTTGTGTTTGAATGGTTGCCTCAAAAGGCATTACCACTTCTAAACTGTTAGATTTAGAATGGGGGGGGGGGCAGCAATGGCTCTCCAAATCCTATTTACAACCAAAGTGACATACCAAAGTGGATTCATCACTCCAATACCATAAGCCATATACATGTACATGTATGCAGGGATCAACACTAAAAGGTGCTCGAAACATACAGGCATCCCAAATCTGTGTCGTGACCCTACATATTTCAATTCAACCACCTACGAAGAGATTACAATGGAGCTCACCTTCTCTGGTAGGTCAGCATTGGGTAGCGGAATCTCAGTAAAATCTGGCAGGATGACAACAGAGTTGTGTTCTTCATACTCGTACTGGTTTTCATCTTCTACATCAAAACCTCCTTGCATTCCTGTTGGGAGAGAGATTACACAGAGAGAAGTAAGAGAAAGAGAGATACAGGCACAGAGAAGTATGAGAAAGAGAGAAATAGATTGGGAGGGGAAAGAGAGAAGAAAGAAAAAAGTATGGGAAAGAGAGAAATAGACAGAGAGAGGGGGTGAGAAATAAAGAGAAATAAGGGGAAAGGGTAAGAGAGGAGAGAGACATAGACACAAAAAAGAGAGACAGAGAGAAATAAGAGAGTAAGAGATGCAGAGGGGAGAGGGGAGGATGAGAATGAAGAATGAGGTAGAAAACATAGGCTACGGAAGGAGAATGAAAGAGAAAGAGAGAGGAAGGGAGAGAGACAGAGACAGAGAGAGACACACACACATGCACACACACACACACACACCACACACACACAGGGGGAATAGACAGAGAGAGAGAGAAAGGGGAGAGAGAGAAAGGGGAGAGAGAGAAAGGGGAGAGAGACAGGGAGGGAGAGAGAGAGAGAGGGGAGGGATACAAATTGCCCAGGAATGTATTTAAAGGGGGGGGGGGGGGGTAGCCTTACACTGTCCAAAATTTTTAATTTGGGGCTCTATACAAGCAATTTAATCAAAGTTACATGTAGCAGACATGTAACTACAATCAAATTATAGTGAGAAACAGGACTATTTACACGACCAACAACAAAAACTAACAGTAGCTACATACATTTTAACCCATAAATGTAGAAATCTTGTTTTGTAAGAATGATAGCCAAGCCAACTGCCCACAATCTTTCTATAAATAATTATTTTGAAGGATGAAAACCCACACTGCCCACAACCTTTGTCCATGGAATACATATTTCCAAAAACTCAATTATTTCTCTAGAAATTGCAATAAAGGACACTTCCTAATTTCCTGTACACAAGGTTAACTCTTTCAGTGCGGTGGGCGGCAAATCCTGCCCAAGAATTTGAAACTTGAACATGTGTTTGGACTATTAAAGAAGTCTATATTTTCCCTTTCAGATAAAGAAACAGTTATCTCCATCATCAAGTTTATGTCTGTGGAAGAGAAATTATGTCCAATTTACAAATCAAAGCATTTTAAACCAAAATTTCACCTTTGAAAATTAATTCATGACAACTGTCCCTAAACATGGTGGCTCAGAAGGGTTTAAAAAAAACACTTTTGTCATTACCAATGGCAAGTCTTGTTGGTTTCTCCTTCTCCTTCTCTTCTTCTGTTTTTGGCTTCTGAAATGAAGAACAGATTCACCTCATTAAATTAAATAAATCTGGATCTTCTTCATATCTTTAATTGCATGTGTAATAGTGTATAGGCAAATCGGGGGGGGGGGGGGGCAAAAATAAAACTGCAGGTTTCCCTGATTGACAAAAAAACAAAACAAACAAAAAGAACAAGAAACATGAAAAACAAGCCTTCTTAGGTGTAAAAAAAACCTTGTGACCTCCTCTTAGAACCCTGTGAAATTTCTTGGATTTTTTTTTCTGTGCTCCTACCCCCTGATTGTGTGGAATATTATCAGGAAGAAAGAAAAACATTATTACTCATCCCCCACCCCAGTGAGCATGGATTATGTTTCCGGAGTAAATAATGTTGATAAAAAAAAAATTGCTTAGGTCTACCTCTTCCCCATCTTCCCTTCCATTGCATCTCTAAGTATATTGTACCCCCTGAACGCAAGTCCCATTCAGTGTTTCTTCTGCTTTTTATTGTTTTCCTCTAGTCCCTTTCTTCAATGAACAAGTTCATAACAGGAAAAGAACTTTGCGGAAAGGAAGGGGGGGGGGGGGGGAGGAAGTTAATTATGTCTACATGGAAGGAGCTTAAAAAGATTGGTTGGAATTTGTATTTCAAAATAGACTTTCAATACATGCTAATAATAGTCCAACTTGTTATTCACTTGATGCCAGATTTTCTCTTTCTGAGAAAAAAATAAATGAATCCATAGCGGAAGTGATCGGTTCCATGACATTTGCTCCTGCAAATGTTAATCCTAAACCTAGACCTAACCCTAGCCCTAATCCTAATCCTAACATTGTCCTTAACAAAAAAAAACAAATCGTGAACTTGACCTTAACCTTTGACCTTTCGAGATATGGACAGAGGAGCAAATGTCACAAGAGCATATGTCGTGTCACCGTAGTGATCAAGACCTTTTATATTTTTAACCTCATCTTATTCGTATTTATTATATTATACATTAATTTACCTTCTTTTTAATTGTCTTGAGATGAAGATAAACAGGGTTCCTGGTGCGTTCATAGTGCCTCCTAACGTAGTCCTTACCAAAACCTAGAAATGTGTTCATACACACAAACAAGCCTGTCTCGCTTTCCTGCATAAACAATTACAAAGAGAAAACATAAAACAAGGTAATGCGGGGTTCCAAGCATTTTATGAAAACAACATTCCCAGATTTTCCCTGACTTTTCCTGGATTTTCCCCAGATCTAATGAAGTTTTCAAAATTCCAGGACTATTAAATAAGGAAGTATTTCAAACAAAAAGCCACTATAGCCATTCATCCAGTGGATATGCTGTTTGAACATGAGACAAATATACATAAGAAAATGACTAGACATACCTTCTTCTGGGGCAAATAATTTTTCTCCAATTTGAGTGATTTTTCTCAAATTTCTTGGACTGGAAAAAAGGGGAACTTATTTTCCAATTATTCCCTGATTTCCAGGAATGGACACATGAGGCTGGGAACCCATAAATGGGACATTTGTGTACAAACACACACCCTGCATTACATTTCATATTCTAATGTACAATACTCCCTTATTATCACTCAATAGGTGAAATCCACTCATTCAATGTACAACGTTATAATCATACTACATGTAACCTCGTACTCCTAAACCAATATGGTCATTGGCTTAGCTTAGCTTGGCTGCTCACTGATTCGCTGTCTCATGTATATTTCATTCACTGACTTTTGGGTTGTGATGACTGCAATGTGCGGTCAGACAATTTTTGAGCTTGTGAATGAAAAATCCTTATCAGAACAGATCCAAGTTTGGTTACACTTGGTCTTGGCTTGCAGCTCATGGGAAACATGCCAGGCCAGAGATGAGAGAAGACTGCCAGAGTTACCGACAGCGACATGACTGACAGGTAACACCACAGGCACAGGACTAGCCTGGTAAAGGCTCTAGGAAAAGTAAAAAAACAAAGCTAATGCTACTCTTCATAGAGCCTGGCGTCTTAATCCACCTTACCTTCAGAGTAGATTTAAAACGTTCTTAAAAAGCCCCTGGAAAATCACTTTCCCACTGGTCCGTGCTACAGACAGGTTTTTCAACATAGTATCTCCATCTAGGGAGACTTTTGATATACTTTTTGAAAAAAAAATCTTTAATTTCAAAATCGAAATTTATGGCACGAAAAGGAGTACTGAAATTGTCCAAAATTCACAAGTGGGTCGATCTCCATGGAGCCTCTTGTAATGCAGATTCAAATTTTTGACACATGTGTGCACGCTGTCATTGATGAAATGTAATCAAAAAATTTTTCGATGCGGTGCAGTAGTGGAAATCAGGAAATGTCTGACAAAATCTCTATTGATGCTAAATGTTGAGGTCTCGACAAAGAGATTCAATCACATACAATATGCCCTTTCAAGGAGGGCCCTCCTTAATTCGGATTCTCTAGCCATCCTTCGGACGGCATACTGTGTATGATCGCATCTCTTCGTGGAGACCTCCACAGACCTCGACATTTAGCATCAATGGAGATTTTGTCAGATATCTCCACTACTGTTCCACACAGGATTTTCCATGACGGCTTTAACATGTAACGCCATCAGGTTTCGCGTTCCACCCGACATGTTTAAAATCATGAGCGACCAGTTACATATTTAAGACACTGAAACAGATCCTTAACAGAGACTCGCACGGAAATTCCCACAAGAAACAACTATTAAAACCTTTTGAACATACAATAATACATCAATGAGGTTTCAGTCATATTATGAAAGGTAGAACTGATGAAACACAAGTTTTATTTGCTCTACGATCATCTTGATTCAAAATACGTCCGCCAAATGCACAGCGGAACGCCACTGGCTTGCTACCCCGATCCAGCCCGGTGCTGGCTGGGAGAACATAACGGCCCATATGCACATACGGAGCTCGCGTATGTATGTACATGTATGTATACTCTCCATCGTTTCGCAGATCCCACAAAATGTCAATGCGTGCATTAGACCTGCTCTTTCATACAGCCGGCCCAGCGAAAGTTTTTTTTTTTTTTTTAATTTCTATTCAGGTCCCCCCAAAGCGCACAGGAAGAAGACAGAAAAAAAAAGAATTATACATGTGTGTGTGTGTGTGTATGTGACCATTCTTTTTCATGCTGTTTTATTGCAATAAAAGAAAATTACTCAGTTGCTCACTTTGAGTTGCCAAAAACAAATAAATTTATTGCATCACATTCCAATGAGGGGCAAAAGAAAACTAAATTTAATGAATTGGAAAAGTTATTCTCACAAATCTTGATTCTTAATCTAAAAAAAAAAATAGGGCTAGATTGCACCAGAGAACATCTAGAAACCCCAGAGCTTCCAGGGCCCTTAAGCGGGCCCTGAACCCCGGCTGCAAGGACTTTGCACTTCCAACACAAAATGTGCACTTTGCGCACATATTCACATGTAAAAATTTTCAATTGTTGAAAACCCTGGTACCACATCGTATAGTTTTGATTATGTTAGATTACCGACAGCGTATGTGCATGCGCCAAAAAGCTGCTATTTTGAATCTGCATCACAAGAGGTTCCATGGAGATCGAGTTTTGGACAATTTCTAAAACCTTCTTCTGCCATATAATTGATTTTGAAATTGGGCAATGCCACGGTAATGGAAGGACATTCAGACACATTTTACTAACCTCAAACCATAACTACAATTATTTTTGTAATGGTAGAACATTTCAAACATCAGAGATGTACATGTAAGGTTGCCTTTGATTTTCACAATTTTTTTCTGTTATTGCCAAAGAGAAATTAAATTTGCATATTTTTTTTATGAGGTCGGTAACGGAAGGACATATACATTGTAGCTTTTTTAGCTAGTTATGACCAAAACTCTGTGAAGTTTATGATTCTATCCCATTTTACAGGTACACATTTTATTCCCTAGAGTTTAATCTATACTTTGCTAATTTTCATTGAAAATTTGCCAATTCGTATCTTAATTACAACAAATTACATTCATTCATGTTTGGTAACAGAAGGACAGTAACGGAAGGACATACATGTAAGGTTTCCTCATTCATACACAGTGATGAGTGTTGTGGGTATACTCAAGATAACAATATACTATAGGAACAAAACTGTGAGCAAAGGCATTTTATTAGACATAATTAGTTTTCCAACCAACATGTTGATACCTGATAGTAATTTCCACTTTTAATCTTCTTTTAAACGTTAACAATTAATGCTTTGGTGTTGCCAAATGATGATCACCGTGCACTGTGCATGTTAGTAGTAGAGCTGTTGTGGTCTAGTGGATAAGTCACCGGACTGCAGATCACAAGGTACGGGGTTCGAATCCCACCACGGCACTAAGGTCCTTTGGCAAGACTCTAATCTACATTTGCCACTCTCCACCCAGGTGTAAATGGGTACCTGATATGCTTGAGCGCTAGTTACTTTGGCGGCTCGGCTATAACCAGGGTAATAATGTCTAAGCGCCATGAGCGTCACTGCGTGACGGATATGAGCGCTATATAAGTAGCCATTATTATTATTAGTAGTAGTAGTAGTAGATTAGAGGAAACTGGTCCCCTTTTGAAGTACAAACTTTCAATGTGTACATTTGATTTAAACGGTTTATACTGTATCAGGGCATAACAAGGAGTTACACGGCTTTGCCTTGTAATCAGTAATCACTACATGCATCCCATACTCAGCCACTGAACGAAAAAGGCATCCCCAAAATTTGATGATCTAAGAATCTTGGCACTCTTTCTGGATTTGTAGGGATTCAAAGCTGCATGCTATGCTAATGCTCAAAGTCAATGCAAATGTGTTAATGAAGGTTTCTCTCTCTTTCTTGCTCTTGGTATCATTGTTTTTACTCAAGGGGAGAATGAAAACTACTTGTTCATTTCTTATATGATAAAAATTCAAAATTGCATTTTAAGTGGGTGCGCAGATGCAAGGCAACAAAATGCACTTTTTAGACTATTCCTTGCAGTACAGAGACTTATGTGTTGTGGGCAGGAAAGGGGTTCCCAATAATAAAGTAATGATCCTGTTCAAAAAGTCTACAAGCTACAAAGTCGGCCCAGTCAGTAGTAAATTTACAGAATTTTACAAAGCATAATACCCCTGCAGCATTTTAGACTATTGAATTTTCTTAAAGTTTCTGTGGAATAGACATCATTATCATCTGTTATGGAAATTATGCATACACAGGTTTAGATCTAATTGGATCACAATGATGCAGTGCCGTATCTAGGAATTATGGCGCAAGAGGCAAACAACGAATTTGGGCCCGTCCTCTCACCACACATAGGCCGCGGAACTGGGGGGGGGGGAGGGGAGATGCAGCCCCCCCCCCCCCCCCCCCCCCCCCACTTTTCTGAGTAGACATGTTTCATAAAATCCCTGAACAAGGTTCGTAATTGTCATTATTCAAATGAAATAAAATCAGCCCCCCCCCCACTTTAAAAACGCTCCGCGGCCCCTGCCACAGCTGTACAAATTTTGATCAGCTTAAAAATTCAAATAAGATTATTTCCCGCATTTACTTCAGGAAATAATTATGACATGACGTAAAAATGACCTTAATACTCTTGAAGTTACGTTAGCCTAGGATTGGCAGCCAAAGTTTCTAAGACACTGGTGGAATGAAAACAACATGCGATGGTGAAAAAAATCGGCAGGGATTTTTTCAGTTTTGGACATGATTTTGACTTTGGATTCTGCTGGAAATATCTGAAGTTGTTTTTAACAGCCATTTAAGGTAAGAGATGAATTTGAAAAGAAGTAGACTATTAATAAAATATTTATCTTATTTTCTTCTTCTTCTTCTTCCAGTCAGGTACAGTCCGCTGCTGGCATATTATTGTAGGGTCTATGAAAGTGGATCCTATTACCGAACACTTTTCAGAAAATCAACCATTATGATAGCAAATAAAAATGAATATTCAAACTTACATTTATAATGAATGCTTAAAGTCCTACAGAAAAAGAAGTTGGTGGAATTTGAAAAAGACAACATAGATTTAATACGATATTTCCTTCCGAGCGAACCCCTTCCCAACGATGCGGCATTTTGGTCCCTTGAAAAAGGTATTGTATTACCGAACATATGCCCCCTATGGGAAAAAGAGACACAATATTACGCACACTCTTTTGTTATCACTCGTAGTTTTGGCAGGTTGATTGCACGTTCGACACGAATATATTGAGGGTATCCAATATATACATAAACAATGTACGGTAGTGCAGAATTATCACTCTCTCGCTCTCTCTCACTCATTAATGTAAGACTGGAACAGATCAGTCATGAGGTCATTGAAATCGGCAATTTTTAGGGTAGTTTCATTTAAAATAGAGATATTTTTCAGAATAAGACATTTTTCAATCAGTTATTTAATCGTTTTCATGGTTTCATGTAAAAATAAGATATTAGGTCTAGAGTAGATGCTGTGGTCTGCAGACACTTATATTAAAGTAGATATTCATTGATTTTTAAAACTGACTTAAGTTTCATTATTGCGTAGGTGAAGCTTAGACCGGACAAGTTTGTCAAAATTCGACGCTTGCAAACATTCGAAGTAATGATTATTATCAATTACAAATTGCTAAAATACAGCCCCGACATAGCACCTGAACAGCTCTCGAAAGCCGCTGAAATGTGTGACGTCAAAGGGAGGACGTTAATTGCACAAGCAGACGATGTCCCATAACATCTCACATATTTTCAGTGCCTGTTTTGTCATCTTCTCTTCAGTTATTTCACTTCACTAGCATTAGTCTATTATGTTTAATCCATATATTGCCTCACTCTAAATCCCGTGCATGGGTTTATTTGGATGGAAAATGAAGCGTTACAAGAATAAAGGAATCAGTTGCTTGTAAACAAAATAGACGCCATTGCATTCACAGCTGCATACACCGCTGGACGTTCAGCGTTGAATGAGGGATAAATACCGTCCTTGCGATCATTCAGCGGGCTTTTCAATTTGAAAGTGTGGTTTCTTTGATTGTTCATTAACCCTCATCCTATATATTTACAAACAAAAGATTTCAGTAATCAGAATCTGTTTCATTCCCATTTTAGAATGGTGTGAAATATGGGCACGTTTGAATACACTAAATTCTTTATAATTTGAGAAATAACTGCACTGCACTTATGTGGGACGTCGTCTGCTTGGACAGGATTGTTCCCTTTATTGACGTCATTGAAACATTGTTATTTTTTTGGCGAAGCGCTTGTATATCGCAGATGCTGGGAGGTAGTTTTATTTGTATTATTGTTTAATTACCTGATATGTAGTTGACTTTAAACTGATACGACTGCTATCTGTTAACTTGCCAGTTTCTAGTGATACATTATTTATCATATTTGTGATTTTCTTTGAATGTGTACTTTAAGACAAAATCCAATTTTAGAACTCTTTATTCCAGAATTATTTTCACTTTTTACCCAAATAATGGAAGTCCATATTGTTACTGTTTGAGCAAAAATATAATCCCGAAAAAATAAAGAGTTGCCATGGTAATATTAATTTTTCATTTTCCATTTTGGAACCAGTTTGCAGCATACCTGCACTGGTTTGTGGCCCCATGTACAAACTCAATGGAGATTTCGAGCGTGCATCATGTGTGTGCGAGCTGAGCAAATCCCATTGGCCTGAGCCAGAGTCCCACGCCAGAGCTCCCCTCGTGCGATCCGGCCGCAAACCGGTGCAGTGCTATCTGACACTGACATCACCATTCACACGGAGCTTTCGCCACGACGCGCCGGTGTGTCACACACGCTGAATATCGACGACTGCAACTAGCGATTGGACACTTTTGAGCTTGCGACACATGAAAAATCCCGATCTAAAATTGAAAATTTCTTGAAATTCAGCTTATTTTTCAAAACCCTACATGTATATCCTTAACAACAAACTTAAGAAAGGCATATTTTCAAAATTTTCAATTTTTCGTAGAGGGAATGCCAATTGTATTGCTAAAAATGTGATATTTATGGATACTTTTTTCATGGCCACTGCTGTTTTCCTTTGACTTGGTAATGTACCGTGTGTGTGATATGTGATATATTTTGACAATTATGATGCCATGTATTTTAAAGTGATTTTGCAATGCAAACGATAGACCGGCCGCACTTCGTAGCATCTACTCTACGGCGTCTGGTTGGACTAATCACATGTATAGTAGATTCTTTTACTCTAGAATTAAAAAAATATCAGGAAAAAAATGTGAAATATTAATTTTAATGGTTAACGCCCCGAAAAAGCCTTCACTGCGCTCGTAGACCTGGAAGTGTCCCATAATGTCATCGACCTACAGTCACTGACGCAATTTTCAGATCCACCATACGTTAGACAAGACCGATAGGAGCACGCGGGCCTCGCACATATTTTGACCGTGCGTCTTCAGCATGCACGCAGTAGCGGTCTTGTCTAACGTATGATGGATCTGAAAATTGCATAAGTGACTGTTGGGCAATGACATTACGGGACACTTCTGGGTCCATGAGCACAGTGAAGGTTTTTTCGAGGCGTCGTTCGGACAACATTGAACCTACCGGTAACCATTAAAATTAATATTTCACATTTTTTCCCCGATATTTTTTAATTCTAGGGTAAAAAATGGGGTACTAATATTCCAAAGCTATGGTGAAGAGGAGATGAGAGAAGCTGGCTCACAGTAAAGGTGATTTTCAGGAGGTTCTTTAGACTCTAAAATGGCTGCTATATTGCAGAGCGAGACTAAAAAACCAGGCTCTGTGAAGAGTAGCGTTAGCTTTTTTTTTTTTACTCTTCAAAGAGCCTTCCAGGCTACGCACGGGTGTGATCTTTCAAAGTGCAGCGATTACATTCCGAGTCACTTCTGCCATACAGTAGCTTAGCTACTGTTGGCAGACGACTCAATAAATCATTGTTTTTTGTTAAGTTGTAAGTTGTTTAACTAAATTTAACTTAATGATTGTAATCAATCAATAGTTGAACTTTTATTTAGTTTAATTTTTAGTTCATAACTATTTGTAATTTCAGCGAAATCGCAGTTCGCAACGCTAGAAAATTGGCGACTTGTACAGCTCTGTCGCTTTTCGCTTTGCGACAGCGCTGTGTATAGTTACATGCGATAGAAAATACAGTAGTATTTTGGCATTGTTCGTTCTTAGTGGTCAATGACCAATATTATGGTGTGGCACTCGTGTGTCTGAACCACTCAGCCCCACTTGAAACTTTGCAGCTCCAACCTGCTGTAATATATCCAGCCAAAATACCAGATCAAAAGAGTGAAACTCAGAATATTAGAGGTCTACTTACCAGAAAGTTGTCTGTGAAAGTCCCTCTTGTTTGGTGACCAGCTAAACCACTGATTCAGGGAATATGGAATTTTAATTTTTTAAGCATTAAATTTTGTGTTCATTCTATTTTTCTGCTGAGACTAATTTTGATCCTTCTGTATTGCGGCCCTCTCTGTGTGGAGAGAGGAAATCTGCATTTGCTTATTGTTGCTGGCAGTAGTACAGCGGTAGAGGGCAACCCCTATGTGTTGAATCTGGGCTAACTCGGCACTAGGGCGAAGTCGGCCCTACAGGAAATGCGAGGCTGAGTTAGCCCATAGAGGTTGAATCGATCATGAAATACCAATCCATAAGGTTTTGTTTTGATTACGAAATACATGTACAAGCTAAGAAAAAGTAAGAATACGTTTTTTAAACATTCTTTTGATAGAATTGTATGAAATACTTACTTTGAGATTTTAGGTATTCAAGTGCTAAAATTTGTCAAATTTTAGTCATTTTTTTACTCACATTTAAAAAAAATTTTCAATAGACTTCCCTACAGACTTTACGATCTAATATCGATTTCGGGAGCTAACCTGCCGATATTCGATCATCCACCGGCCAGCGCCGGCCTAGGGTAGAATTGCTTGTAGATCTAGCTACCAATTCGCTGCAATCACGAAACTTTTTAAATGTTGATGGAAGTTCCTAGTTTCGGAGTTTGTAGTTGGAACGGAGATTTCACTTAGACACAGCAATTAATTAATTTATTAATTCCTATCTTAGGGAATATAAATTCATGGCGGGGGCGATTTTTTTAATATACATGGGTTTTTTTTCGCCCTCGTCTTGATTTTTACCATGGCGATTTCAGAGGTTTAGAGGAGGTTTAGAGGGGGAATCGCCCGTTCCCCCCCCCCATGTATTTTTTTAGCTACTTTGAAGATAATCTTGCAATTTTCTTGAGCTAATATACCATATAATTAAAGTGACATTTTGGGCAGTTTAATCACTCACAGCTCGCATATATTCGCAATCGCCGTGCGTTGCATTCACTGACTCAGTGACTGAGTTTGGTACACGGACTCATATCTGGAGACATATTTTGATGAATGAATTACTGCAAAATTCCATAGATCTTAATCATGTCTGAAACATACTAACAACTCATTATATGTTAATTAGTTCAAAATTCATGATGGATAAAACAAATTTACTGAGTTTTCCAGTAATTTGCAGTTTTGCAAAATGTGTGTCCGACTCATCGCTTTTTAAGGAAAAAATCGGGGATGATTGTAATTTGAGGATGGTGAAAATGAAACTAAGAAGATAAAGACTACGATTTTGACGCCGACAATAAATTAAAATACCAAACCAAAAGAAATTCCCTTTTTCCCTTTTTATTATAAGAATTTAGCTCTGTGCAGAAATGAATAAAATGATACAAGGTGGAATTAAAAGTCCGTGAAAAATTGCTGCCGTTAATTTAGAGTTCAGAGTTCAAATTAAAGTTCAGGAAGTCTAAAAATTGCTGGCTGTAAAAGTAACTTACGCGAGAAGGCGTTAGCTAGCTCCTGTAGACGGTGCTGAGTTGAACTAAGGGCGCTCGACGACGGAGGTCGAAAACAAAGGGGCTCTGGTGATGTCGCTCGGAGACTTGATGTGAAGAAAGTTAGAAATAGCTCTCGGCCTACTCGTAGAGGCTAGCTCAAGTCCGACTTGGTGATGTCGTTGAATGAAAAGATGTAAAGCTCGAAAAAGTTTAACAAAGTGCAATGACGAATGATGTAACAATAATGCTGAATCGACGAAGGTTGATGAAAAGGCTACAAAAGCTCGATGTTGATGTCGATGGCGATGAAGGTTCGATGACGCTGAATTCGAAGTGACGAAATGAGTAAAGTTCAGTTCGATGACGAAATAAACGCTGATATAGGGATGTTAAATTGTTCTAGCGGCTGATAATGCAGAGACGTAATAAGTCTAAGATGAAAAGGCTACAAAAGTTTAATGTTGATGTCGATGTTGATGTCGATGGCGATGAAGGTTCGATGACGCTGAATTCGCAGTGACGAAGTTAGTAAAGTTCAGTTTGATGACGAAATAAACGCTGATATAGGGATGCTAAATTGTTCTAGCGGCTGATAATGCAGAGACGTAATAAGTCTAAGCCTCGAATGGCTCGAATGCAGATGGGCCAGAAATTCGATTCCGAATTAAGATATATAAAATTCCCTATAAATCCAATAAGGCAATAGATAAATCGATCGTGGGAGTAACGGAAAATCAGACAGGTCCGCACTCTCCAATGGTTAAGAGGCGACTGAACCAAAGTTCCCTAACAAGCTTGACTTCTACCCAATCAAATTGTTCTAATACGCACCAATAAGAACACTAGTGAAACTGACCAATAACGGCTAATCCCTTAAGAAGAGAAAAAATGTCCAAATAGGACAAAATTGTGCTAAAATAGAGACCAAAAATCTATTTACACAAGAAATTGGATTACCACCAAAAATATCTACAATAAGATTAAGAACAAATAATAAAAATTCTTTATACAAATTAAGAATACTTTCCAATGCAATGAAATGATCATTGAATAAAAAGCATAAAATTGAGGAAAAACTGAGGAAAAACACCAAGGAATGGTATCGCTTAAGCAAACCACACAAGCCAAGGAACAGAGCAGGATACGCGCATCTGTTATGACGCACGTGGCGAAAACAAAAGGGCGTGACCAAAAAGCCACGTGGAGAAAAAAAAACGCACGTGGACCTCCACGGTCGACGCGTGCCAGCAAAGCGCGTGCCCGTGTGAAAAATTTAATGTTTACAAAGTGGCTGCTGCCGCGAAACGATTCCCTGGGGAAATAATACGCACTTTCTGAAAAAGTTCAGTAGACGAAAAAAATGATAAAAATACCAGCTGACGTAGAGCTGCTACAGCTTCAAATACCGTACCAAACACGGTGCATGCTACGGCCTACACACGGCGATTCGGAGCAGTGTCATGTGATTAAACAGCATGAAAATGTCACTTTTATATCATGTTAGCTCAAGAAAATTGCAAGATTATCTTCAAAGTTAGTATTTCATACAATTCTATCAAAAAGAATGGTTTATAATAAACATATTCTTAGCTAGTAATCACAACAAAAGCTTTCGGATTGGTATTTCATGATTGATTTAGACCCTCCAGGCTAACTCGGCCTCACTTTTCCCGTACCTCACTTTCCAAGTTCGCCCTAGTGCCGAGTTAGCCTGACCCCTATGTGTTTTAAGGGGTCGGGCTAACTTGGCACTAACGTTAGGGCGAACTCGGCACTGCGCCGTGACTATGTTTAATGTTTCAAGAGTTGAACTTAGTCCCTGTTACGCACCGTACCGTTTTTCAGCCTTAAATTTCATGTTTTGTATAATTTTACTCCTTGAAATTTTCACCATTTGTTCTTTGATGATCATTTTACACAATGATATCAAATAATTTTGTACTTAAGTGTTTTGAAATGTGTAATTAATGCGTGGAGGGAGATATCAACAAAAAAATCTAGATCTAAATATTACCGTTTCCCACATACTGTGAGCCATGCAAACCACCCTCGGAGTTTGCTAAAGTAAAGGGGTTACCTTCCAGGATCAACTAAGATTGTAAAAATTGAATGAATAAAAAAAAACAAAAAAAAAACACAAAATCGGAAGGTGTGATCAGGTTTTTTTACCTTGCAAGTGTAACTTGTATATATGGGACTACACATGCAAGGTAAGATTTGTGTAGTCCCATATAAACAAGTTACACATGAAAGGTAAAAAAAACCTGATCACACCTGCCGATTTTTGTTTTGTTTTTTCTGTTTTATTCATTCAATTTTTACAATCTTAGTTGATCCTAGAAGGTAACCCCTTTAGCAAACACCGAGGGTGGTTTGCAAGGTTCACCGTGCATGGGAATGGGTGATTATGAGTAGCCTGGATCGGCTCTTTGAAGAGTAAAAAAAAAAAAAAAGCTAACGCTACTCTTCAAAGAGCCTGGTTTTTTAACCCCACTCTACAATAGAGCAGCCATTTTAGAGTCTAAAGAACCTCCTGAAAATCACCTTTACCGTGAGCCAGTTTCTCTCATCTCCTCTTCACCATAGCTTTAGAATATTAAAACCCCATTTTTTACCCTAGATTTAAAAAATATTGGGGAAAAAATGTAAAATATTAATTTTAATGGTTACCAATAGGTTTAATGTTGTCCGAACGACGCCCCGAAAAAGCCTTCACTGCGCTCGTAGACCCGGAAGTGTCCTGTAATGTCATCGACCTACAGTCAATCACGCAATTTTCAGATCCACCATACGTTAGACAAGACAAGCACACGGGCATCGCACACATTTTGATTGTGCGTCTTCTGCATGCATGCAGTAGCGGTCTTGTCTAACGTATGGTGGATCTGAAAATTGCGTGAGTGACTGTAGGTCGATGACATTACGGGACACTTCCGGGTCTATGAGCGCAGTGAAGCTGCGGAGGCTTTTCGGACTACCGGTAACCATTAAAATTAATTCTAGGGTAAAAAATGGGGTTTTAATATTCTAAAGCTATGGTGAAGACTGAAGAGGAGATGAGAGAAACTGGTTCACGGTAAAGGTGATATTCAGGAGGTTCTTTAGACTCTAAAATGGCTGCTCTATTGTAGAGTGGGGTTAAAAAACCAGGCTCTTTGAAGAGTAGCGTCAGCTTTTTTTTTTTACTCTTCAAAGTTCAAAGAGCCAATCCAGGCTAATTATGAGGCATAGTATTTGTGTTCACCCTCGCCTCCATTACTATTACTAGCATGAATGGCATGGGCTGTAAAACTCTGTGGCCAGTACCAGATTGATAAGCCACAGAGTTTGTACAACTACTTCCCAACGATGCGGCGTTTTGGTCCCTTGAAAAAGGTATGGTAGTGGATCCAGTGTCCGAACACTTTTCAGAAAATCAACGATAGCAAATAAAATATCGAACGAATATCTGTCAAACGTACATAATGAATGCTCAAAGTCCTACAGAAAAAGAATTTGATGGAATTTTAAAAAGACAACGTAGATTTAATACCGATATTCCCTTCCGAGTGAATCCCTTCCCAACGACGCGGCGTTTTTGTCCCCTGAAAAGGGTACTGTATTTCCGAACGTGTGAAACCTATGGGGAAAAGACACAACCTTTGACTTTGTTTCAATAGTGTTGTTTTCCCATTTTAGGCGCTTAACTGTTCACGTTCGGTAATACAATCTGTTCTGAATTATGGTCAGGGGTCCTAAAGCTACGCAGGTCCTAAAGCTACGCACCCGGCAAATACGCGCAATGCGATGCGTTCAATGCGCCAAACTTTTCGTGTGACTAAGCAACGATATTATCATTTACGTTCGCCAAAAAGAATGAGTACTTTTCATTTATTTTTTGGTGATATTATCACTAGACTACATGTATTTGCAAATTCAGGTCAGTCAGCTTAAAAATCAAGATTTGCATTCATTTATTACATGTGCGTAGCTTTAGGACCCTTTCATTTTTTCGACCAAATTCGACATGGGTATCGACATCGACTTGAAAATTAATGTTATTAAAATTTGTCCGTCGTAATTTTCTCAGGGATTTAATTTAAGAGTACGTAGAACCAAGATATATAAAAGAAATTCGCATAAATCATTGAAAATGTGACTTTTTAGCCGCTGGAAACAAAGTGCGTAGCTTTAGGTCCCCCCATCATACAATCCTTGAACTATACTACTGTATTTCCTTCCGAACGTGTAAAACCTATGGCTATGCTATGGGAAAAAGACACAACCTTTGGCTTTGTAAGTTTGTTTCAAATAGATAGTGTGGTTTTCATACGCGTTAATCCCACGCGTATGAAAACCCATTTCAGGCGCTTAACTGTACACGTTCGGTAATACAATCTGTTCGGAAATACAATCCTTGACTATAATATATTTTCCTCTCTCATCGGAAATCGCCCATGCAGGCCCACCAAAGTATCCCTTTACACTCACTGACTCAGTGACTCACTCATTCAAACTATTTTTGAGCAGATTCATTTCGTCTGTAAATCTCAATTTTAGACACGTCTCAGCAGATCCATTTTCCGTACAATTATACTTAGTTTTTTGTAGATTCATATGAGCTTACCGGGTTATCGAAACAATAAGCACATTCATCCTTGTAAACTTTTTCTCCACCTCTCGGAATTCTAATTTTTTCAAGAAACTCGTGCAATTTGGAAGCTGCCATCTTGGACGATAGTCTCGCACACTTATGATTCACGGTTCTCGCTTTTTGCGAGATTATGAATATGCATAAGCGCTAAGCAGTGCAGTCAGTCGGGCCGGCCGTACTTTTCACGCTGATGATTGGTTGGTTTACTTTCAACTGTAAATTAAAATTTTATATTTGTAAACAGTTAGATCTTCTTATTTTGTGAACATAAACAAAACAAAGACCGTCTGGAGCAGAATATTGTTGGTATCTGCAAGTATCATTGTTTTTGTGGGTTTTTTCAGATTTAGTGAGAAACTGACTGGACCCGATTGAATGATTTGTAGATGTAAGGTTATCAATTTCAGTCGATTGTTCATAAGTGACCTTGTCCTTGATCATGTTGTGGTCTGTGCATGGACAGATGTCGGGTGCCTGCGCTGCCCCGATCGATCTTTAGCTAGCGCTGCGCTGCTTGCTTGCTTGCTGTTCAGCCGCGCACCCGGGTGCGGCGCTACGTTATATGAGTAATTGTGAGTCACGCATTTGCATTACATATAGACTGTTGTGGTTTAGAAAAGAATATGCCGTGAATTGCGCAGGTGACACACAAAGCCGCCTTTGTTTGAGTGAGTAATGAATTTGTCATGACATTGTGTGGGAGATATGATTGCACGTGCTCAGATAAAATTTATAACTGCTCGCAATGCTTCCGATAAGCGGAATCTATTCTAAGTTTTGTTAGGTGTACCGGTACATTTTTGCTTTGGCCTTTGCTTCAACTTGTTTGCCGCCGGTGGTTGGCAGAATCTCTTTCACTTTCAGCCCAGCAGGCCCGAAGGCGAAGGCTTTAGTTCAGCTGAATGAACGGGATCGGGACCCGAGGCCGTACTTTGCCGCTTGTGCTTTTTTCACTTTCAGCATTCGATAAAAATTCAGCTATTAAACCTGCATTCGACAGAGAAAAGAAAATAACCAGAGAGTATTAAACAGCTTGCTCTACAAGTTACAACGGTGTCTCACTGTCTGCTAACTAAACTGTCTGCATATTGTTGCCTTTCACTGTTTCATCAATATAACTTGCAGTAGACCTTCTAAGCTATTAATTCAACTGGCTTCTAAGCTATTTGTTTTCATGGTTTTTTGGTTTTGTAAAAACTGTGAACATGCCAAATTTTGCAAATTTTGGCTCTAACAAGGTGAATTTCTTGAGGTTGTTGCTTAATACTTCATGAACATGAAGTTTATTCAACTTCAGTTTCAGGAACAATTAAAAATATTGATTTGTTTGTAAAATCACTAAAATGTATGTATTTTCATTGCATCTTTTTTTTTTTTTTAACTCTGAAGGACTGAAGATTAACGTTAGTTTGTAATCCAATTTTTAAAACGTGTTACTTTTGTGTAGATCACGATCCTACTTCCTAGGCTCTTTTTTTTTTTCTGGGGTAGACTAGTTTTTGTTTTGTGTTTTAATTCATTTTGGAGGGGGTCATAACATGGTCACACTTTCAAGCACAAGTTAGTCATTTATCAAAAAAATATCGAAGTAAAGTTTAAACAATATATATATATATATATATATATATATATATATATATATATATATATATATATACAGGAAATAAAGAAGTTGGATAAAAGCATGACATTTCTAATAGTTTTTTTTTTTATATATATATACAATATATATATATCAAAGTAGATTTAGATTGTAGATTAAATCTCAGCTCTGTAAGCAAGTTTAATTCGATCTTGTGTTTTAAAACATTTTGAGAATTTATTATTCTAAAAATACAACTGCAGACTAGATCTGTAGATTTCTACAAATGGGTGCAGTATATATGTTGTTAATCTACACCAAATACAAGTACTTGTATAATTATAATTAATCATGCTAAAAATAGCTAAGTTAGACTAGAATATTGTTTCCTGTCATTTCAGATAAAAATCCTGTCTCTACGTTTAAAGATGGGTGGATCCGAGAGCAAATCAATCAATGGGGATACGCCCGACGGAAATGACCAGTACCACACACCGATCGCAAATCGTCGAGTCCAAACACTGACAGATCCTCGTTCTCCTCCGACAGAGGATGTGCAGCGTACTCCCTTGCAGAGGAGTATCGATGATGATGACGATGACTTTCAAGATCCCAGATCTCCGACAGTGAAGATAGCAAGAACTCCTGTTCCGGATGATTCTGACCCAAGGTCACCTTCTGCAGGAAGAGAGCCAGGACCATTTGTTTTTCCAACTGTCCCAGAAGATCCAAGGTCACCTTCAAGAACTGTGGCTAGAACGCCAATCACCAAAGATGCTCCCATAGGTGAGTTTGCTTCTTTTCTTCCCCTCCCCCCTTTTTTTTTCCTTTTTTTTTTTTTTTTTAATGTCACATTTAGCAATTGTTATCCTGAGGAAAAAAGCACTTAAAGGCATTGATTAACTTTGCCCAGGATTGGAAAAAAAAAATCACTGTTCCAGCTAATGCTGTAATCATTTTGCAAACCTTTAGCTCAGACAGGAATCGCCTGAGTTTTATAAGCTGATCAGTCGTTTATATACCAAGATATTTACGATTGAACATTGATGTCGGGATAGAGTACCACCGAACCCTAAAGAACTCTTACAGTTGGCATACCTCGCTCTATCACAGAATACCGTACGGGCTGGAAACCCGCTCTGAAATCGCCAAGCGCTGGTGCTTGGTTTTTGTGACTGCAGCGCAGCGAAGAAGCCGAGCGACTTGCCCTAGCAATTGATCGCGATTTTCTATTTTTTAGGAGAGTAAACGGGTTCCATTTTCTCTCATACTTTCACATATCCGTAATTATATGTAGTTAGAAGACTGCACACAATTCACTGGCATTTGAGCTGATTTCACAATTTTTCACA
Organism: Heliocidaris tuberculata; assembly: GCA_025618425.1. Lineage (NCBI taxonomy): Eukaryota > Metazoa > Echinodermata > Echinoidea > Camarodonta > Echinometridae > Heliocidaris > Heliocidaris tuberculata. The sequence goes on along the minus strand of CM046844.1, from coordinate 28,854,602 downwards.
AAGTTAATCAATCACTTTAATGTATCCAAATTTGTTTTTATTAGAATTATTGACTGAAAAAGATCTGATATTATGCCAAGTCTCATGGGGGGTATCCAATAATCCTACTCAATTCAACTACTCATGTACATGAACAGTTTACACTTAAGAAATAGATAAGTTACCTTTAATAAATGTACAAGTGTACATGTGTCTTTCACTTTACTGAAATGAAATGATATTTCTAGAAAATATACATATTGATAGAAGGGTCTGTTCTTTAAATAGAAACAAATTTTATTGAGAAAAATGGCTAGATTCAAATGTATTAATATTTCAAAAAGATTAATTCATTTTCAGTTCTCAAATTGTCACTGGGAATCTCTAAATCAATACATGTGAGTATAATTTCTTGCCATTTGCCACTAAAACTTTCCCCTGTATTTTCCTTTCCTTTTTTTCCAGGATCAAGCATTGAAACGGTAACTGTGCATCAATCTGATACGAAGGAGCCTTGTGATAGTACCAGCAATAATAACCAAGACATTAACACAATCTCAAAATCCGCCTCTGATGTTGAGGACACAGAACCGGGGGTTTTCCAGGTTGATTCAGAAAAGGAAAACTTAGTTGGAGAGGATGAAAGTCCAAGCTTTGAGGCGGAGGAGACACAAAAAAGTGAACTTGTAAACTCTAACACCCCTGAATATGAAATGGAACTGACCAAAATGGTGGAAAAGCAGACCCTAGCCAATGAGGAGACAGAAAATCAGGACCAGGCCACTTTGGTGCTGTCCGACAGGGGTAAGGAGTCTACGTCTTCTTGATGTGATACGTTAGCAGGTATCTATCTATAGATCGAAGTGCACTTGAACTTGTATGCTTATATTTCTCTAATACCTATACATGTATGCTAATTCTGGAATTTATAGGTCAGATGCAGTTCTGGCAAATATTTTACTATAGGAAAGGAAATGTCATTCCGTACAATTGTGCTTGTACATAAACATGTTCGTTATAGAAACAACTTTGGGAAACCTTTATCAAACTTCATTTTTCAAAGAAAGGCCTTATAGGTGAGAAATGGCAAAGGACGATTTGCTATCATCTATCTACATGTAAAGTCACAGTGGGTAATATTCTTCTGAATAAATTAGTAATAATGACGAATTTATATACCACATTTGGGCAATTTGAAAGGGGTGGGGTTTAAACTTTTTTTTAAAATGGATGATTTGACATAGAATGATCCACATAGTACATACCGAAGTTTTACGAATTTTTCACTGTGAATTGTGTGTTAATAATAAAAATCATATCTGTAGAAAGATGTCCTTGAACTCATGACTTTAAAAGTTTTTTGCATAACTTTATTATATTCAAGTAGACTATTTAAAACAACTTAAAGGTTTGAATTTTATTGCCTTAAGCATCAAGAGAGACCTGTTAATTTTTAAATTAAGTTGTGTCTGTACTGTTAGATTTTTACAATGTTATTGCCTTGAAAAATAGAACAGAGAAAGACAAACCAAAATGGGTCAGATCGAGAGAGTATGGAGATATTATTAGGATGACTTTGGAGCAAAATATGGTTGTTGTCTTGCTATTACTACAGAAGTCCAAAGTGTACTGCAGATTTGCTATTTCAAGTGAAGTATTGAATGATAATACTTCAAGAGCATGCACTGTTTAGTTCAGCAGTTCAAACTCCAATCTGATGTACTGTGTGCAGGTCAAGAGAGGTCTAGAAACCCAATCTTTTTCACCCCTTGCCACCTCAGTCCAGAAATTGCATTCTGCAACAAGCTAGTACTTGGTAAATAGCACTGAGAGAGACTGAGAGAGCGGTCGGATTTCATTAGTGCTAAAGCAGGTCATTCTTCATGCGCCCATGGATGCACATGCCAGTAAATTACAATCTGATTGATTGCTAGATGGAAACAGATTATCAGATTAGATTACGTCATAAGCATTGCCTCCATTGGCAGGTACATGTACGCTGTGTGTGAGCTGAATAATGCATGTCGGCATTGGCAGGCGAAAAAATGCACAATTTCGCGTTGCAAGGATGAATGGATCAATAATGAAAGTGAAATTATAAAAAATTATAGGAAAGTAACACATCACGGTGTGAAGATAATGATTCATAAAATATATTTTTGTCCACTCACAGTATGTGTTTGTAAGAATATATAATTTACTGAATCCATTGACCGGGATAATAATGCTGTAAACACTTTGGTCGGTTACATTATAACTGGTAAAGTGCTATATAAGAAAGAGCTATTATTATTATTATTATTAATTTACTCAGCATTTTGTGGATGAGTTATTGTTTTTTGATACAAGCATGAACTGCTAAATTCAAGTTTTTAGCCTACCGTATTACCTGCACGTGTAGAACAGACTGCATTTTCAGTGCAGCAAGACCCAGGAAACTTCTTGCTAATTTTTATTGTAGGAGGGAAAAAAGGAACAAATGGCAAAGTTTGGCAATCTGTAGGGATTTTAATTTGTGATTTTCCTTGATGTTTGGTGCATTTACATTTAGGCCTACATAACCTGTAACTGTTTTTCATGAAGACCTTCATTTCAAAACGAGAAAACAAGAAATTTGACCATTTGATATCATCTGATATACTGAAAAACAGGAAGGAAGACAAAAGTATTGTCATCTTTTTTTTTAAATACACATATTTTAGTGTAGTTTCCTGTGTGCAAGTATAATATTACATGTAAACATGTATGTACATGGGATCACAGTATGTCAATGGCAGGAAATTAAAGTACCCTTTTCAAGGAGATCGAGATAAAATTAAAATCTAGCTTTAAGTTTATGGGTTATAATTATTACCAGTGTGCATTCTACAAATGTACATTTAGAAAGAAGCCACATGTTGTCTTCCTGTATCAGCCAGACAAGTATGAAATGGGCAACAAAGCCTTGTACATTTGCTGTAGTAATAATTTCCTGGAACAAAGTGTTGTTTTGGGGTTTTTGTTTTTTTGGTGTTTTTTGGTGTTTTTTTTTGTTTTTGTTATAAGTTATGGAGAATACATTGCACAGGATTTCTGCCTGCTGTGTGAAAATTGTCATTATTTAAATCAAATCAGTTCAAGTACACGCACAATCCACTGTTTTATTGCAAACCTCAAATTTTTCCTGCTGGACACTGTCAGCTTTAGGCAGAACTTTCACAAATACTAGTCACATATAGGCCAATTTGAATGTTTTTCATTTTGAGATATAATTTTCTCTGACTGTATACACGTACATGTACATGTATGAGATGAATTTTCAAACTGATTGATTTAGTTGTACATGTACAGTATATTTTGATTTCGGTGAAATATTTCACATCATTCAGGCAACAAGTCAGCAGTTTACTACATGTATATATGTTTGTCATAAAAAAAAAAAGAAACAAACACCAAATGTAGTAAATAAGTTTACATGTAGATGATTTTAAATACAGATAAATACATGCCACATGAATAGGCCTGGGCCATGATCACTCCTTTAGATTTCTTTTTATCGGGCCTCAACTATGTTGCCCTGATTGGACCCCGCCACAAAGTTGCTAGAACTTCATGCGAGGATGTCCTGTCAACATCCTTATAAATATTCCCTTTAAAGGCGATTTCACTTTGCTGTTAACTGAAAGATAAAGTGTTCATTTCTTCCTTGGCTCCAATTTCTGGCCCCAGAGCAATATTTGAGCTAAAAGCTCACACAGATGTCTGAAAAATTTATTTATTATTTTTTTTTTTTGTTGAATTTTTTACATAATTTTACACTTGTATAATTTTCCTTCAACATTCATAATCCTTGTAAAGAATAATTTTTCCATTTAATTATCCTACAGCATGTATTTTCATGGAATTGTGCTTGCTGATAAAAGATTTCACAGACCTGTGTAAAATATGCACAATTAACAGTTCAATATTCATGTACATCATGTAATGAATATACTGTAATCAATTTAGAGAATACTGCTGTGAGACTTATTTGACTATATTAAAGTTCAAAAATTATTTTTCTATGCTAGACCGGAAGGGAAGCAGGAAACTCCTGTTTCCGTTCTGTTTTGTATATTTCCAGGTTATGAATCTGAGCAAACTGTTGTACATGTATGTACAACAGGGCATGACACTAATAGACACCTGTACACCAAATTTTTATTTTTGACCCACAAATTCTTACTCAGGAGCCCCAAAATTTCAAAATTTTGATAGGGGGTCCATGCATAAAATTGTCAGTCTGGAACCCCTTTAAAAAAAGTGAGGGTAGAGTACTTTCCTTTTTCTTTTTCTCCCTCATAAATGTATTCGTACTTGTCAGTTGTTTGTGTCGTGTGTTATTCTGCTGCCCTTTGGGGTAGTGGTATACAGACAGTAGGTCCATTGATTCTTTGGAAGTATTTGACCCACCCTTCTTTCTGATTAAAGACCAAACAAGGCTCAGAAAATACGAGAGAAGGTATACTGTAGCTAGTGGTTTTACTGTATGTACACAGACCACTCATTGTTGAGGTATGTTTACCACTAATACCACACTGCCACTACACTACTCCATTCTATTTTCTACTTCAATTCCATACCTGTTGAGCGAACAAAGTGAAAGGAGAGGGGCTCGGTACTATTCCAAGGAACTCTGAACTCATAAAAGAAAGAGTTTTTTTTTTTAAGAGCTAGATTGCTTTCTGTTTGCAATGTCGTTTTACACTTACAATAAATTTCAGCAGTACAGAGCACCCTGTACACATGCTGTATGCAAAAAAAATGTTTTCACATTTCTTTCCATGGCTTGAACAAAGTCATTCCACTTCTCCGTTCTATTAGAATTCAATTCACTACTTGAGCGAACAAAGTGAAAGGAGAATGGGTCATCAATACTATTTAAAAGAACCTCTCAAGTCTCAACCCACTTAAAGTAAAAGAAACTACATTGTTTTCCATTTACAATGAAATCCAGCAGTGCAGAGTACAGTCTTTTTATAGAATTGGAAAGTAAACTTAAAGATATCGTACAGTAGTCGGAAAGGTGGCGCTTTGGATATTTAACTACTTTGTCAGCTGGAATGGAAATTATTACATATACTGTTGTGAAATGATTAATTTCGAACATAGGTGACATTTGTTTGAAGAAAAATGGTTTAGAAATGGCTAAAATGTCCAAAAAAATAAACATCGAATTACAAGCGCAGTACCGCGCTTGTAATTTGATGTGAAAACAGTGTGTGTAACAAGTGTGTGCAAACCGCTATGCGCCGTTGAGCCGGGAGCGTCGGGGTAGGTGGTCCTTAGCGAGGGTATAAGGTAACCGTTGATATTCGATCATTTGAATTATTTTACTGAAAATCACCGGAAATCATGAATAGAATACCGGATTATCTCACTCATGTATCTTTTTATTGAAGCCGAACAATATGAGACTATATTTGAGCAGTTTCATGCCAACTTTCATTTTGCTACCACTACTGTTCATTACCTTTAAAGGTCCATAACCGTAGTGTACTAAAATTCAAAGCCAAAGCTAATGTAGGTTTAAGCTTGGTCTAAAGTCGAGTTTGATGAATCCAAGTTAAACTGTGGTCTAAGTTTTCCCTTGTTTAACATGACTTCGGTTGGGTTGGGTTTAATTGACTGAATGTCGTGAATGAGCATAGTATGGGCCAAAAACTAGATACAGACAGGAAGAAAGAGATAGATATACTTTGGTACGATGGAAGGGTATTGTCTTTTCTTTAAAGGGCAATCCAACTTTGGTAATGAGATGATTTGTGTGAAAGCAGAAAAATAAGAAAAACAGGATGGTGAAAGTTTGAAAGAAATCCGACAAGGACTAAGAAAGTTATGGATGTTTGAAAAATGAGATCACTACATCTATGCAAATCTCAAATTGGCAATTTGGTGAGTCAATCGTGACATTTTTGTGGACAACTCTCCCATTTGTTGTACACAAAAATATCATTAATTTGCGGTTTTCTTTGAGGCGCTTTTACCCTCGGGGCAGTACTCAAAGTATATTGGAGATAGCATATTGTTATAGGTCCTCATTAACGAAAAGATCCTACCGAGTAATGCATTTTGAAAAAAGTGACATTTTAGTCATTTTGTGTGTTAGAGCGAATGGGGGAGTTGTCCACAGCTACATCACAGTGACATTACCTATTCCGCCAATTTGAAATTCCCATATGCATAGTGATTACAACTTTCAAAAATTCATAACTTTCTTATTGCTTGTCCGATTTTGTTCAAACTTTCACCAATCTGTTCTCTAATTTTTCCTCTTCCTTTCAAAGCAACTTGCTATTAAGGTTGGATTTCCCTTTAAAACTTCAGCATTCAATACCTTGATGTTCATAATCATGGTTGTGTCTGGATTCTGACTCAATACACACACATGAAATAAAGCTACCTACCATTCAGTAGCTGCCACAAACATGATTTGCATTTGTTTCCATAGATTGCACAACTTCATGCCGCTAAATCTGTATATATCTTCTGCTTGTTTTTTTTTTTGGGGGGGGAGGTTTTTTTTGTTGTTTTTTTCTTGTTGTACTTATAAACCATCTATTTCGATTCAAAATTAAGTACATACATTGTATAGTGGAGTACAAATACATGTCATATCATACCTGTAGATAGAATCAATTTCCTGTGCAGAGTGAAGTGATGCTTCATACACGCCTACATGAAGTACCTTTCAGACCAGATGAAGGGGCCTACATGTAGCTTGTAATGTCGACCATCTTTGTCAGTGTGAAAGGGGGCAACCTTTAAGACATTTTTTTTGGGGGGGGGGGGTAGGGGAGGAAGTCTTTTTCAATTTTTGTTAATGAAAAGGTTTGTCCTGAATCTCCTGGTTAAAAAATTACACGACCTACATAATGAAAATACAGGGTCTATTTCTTATTGAGTAGACAAAAATATGCCTCGCCCACATGTCTCTTCCGAGGAATTTTTTAGACTGCACAGTATAATACAGAAGGTCAAATATCATTTCACAATGTATAAATAGATGCTGTTTGAAAGACACTGTAATAAAACTTTATGTTTAATCAGTGTTTGTTTGGTTTGTGAGGTTATAGCAGTGTACTTGTAAGAGAACTTGTTCACAAAAGAAATGAAAGTTTGTGAGGTGATTATTGTTTGAAAATATCATTGATGAGTAGACATGGGGGGGGGGCAACCTTTAAGGGTTGTGCAATGTTCGTATGATCAAAACAAAGCCACCACATACAGAAGTAGAATACTACATGTACTGTAAAACCTGAACCTTTTGCGAGCAATTACATCTAATGTTCGCGAATGGTTCAGATTCGCCAAAGTTTCATGCCGTGAAATCACTGAATTTTAATTAACATAACACTCCATTTTTGCAAATCATCTAAGTTTCTTGCTTTGAAAATGGCTGTTGTTTACGATTCACGAAAGTGTCATGTCGCGAACGTTTCAGGTTTTACAGTACATTATATGCACATTGAATGTAGCATCAGAAACATGATCAGTATTATTACTGTTCAGGGTAAAAGGAAAATTGCAAAGAAGTTTCACTTTCACAATTTATAATACTGCATATAGTGATCAATTTATTGTTCTTGAGGTACATGTATCAAATACATGTATGTTGAGAGTCAGAAGACTCTGTTAAAGGATACGACCCTTCTTGTTATGTATATTATTCACATTCTATATACAGTGGAAACTCGCTATGAAGAGCTCCGATAGAGATTCCTTTTGCTGGTCCCTGGTCTTTATGTTTTTTTGTTTTTTTACCCTGATATAAGGAGATTCAGGGAGCGTTTCATGAAAGGAAGTTGTCGGATATTTCATCCGACAACTGTTATAAGCTACTGAAATCCTTGCATCTGATTGGCTGAGAGCAAATTTGTCGGATAAAATATCTGACAAGTCCTTTCATGAAACGCCCCCCTGATATAACAAGGTAATTTTCATCATCCCAGTGTTCTTCTTATAGTGAGTTTCCACTGTACATGTATGTACACTAGGAAACAAAAAAGATATTTTACAGGCCTAGAATTCTCTGTTGTTGAATTCACAACATCGAGATATTACCAGAAAAGGGGGGGAAAATCAGCTTCTTTGTAATAGGATTGCATTTAAAACTATCATATATATACTCTCTTTTATAGTACCTGTTTTTTTCTTCAAATTAAATCTGAAAGTTTTTGTACATGTATTGTCATCCTTATCAGAGAGGTCAGAGGTCAGAGGAACAATGTCAAAGAGCTTTCTTTAGAAATGTCTTTTCTTTCCTCTATCACACTTATCAAAATTCAGCAAATCCTATTTCTTTTTATCTTTCAGAAATGATCTTCCTAGCAGAAGCACCATTATCATCTTCCAAAGCTAAGAAACAAGGCATCCGTCGTTCCCTCAAGGAAAAGTTCACCTCCACCAGCCAACGTTCACCCCTCGCTACCAGGAATCTCCTCCAAGACTCCCCTGACCCAGCCCAAAGGGTAAACCTCCGCCAGCAGGGTAGCACCGCCCATCGGATGGGCGTGGCCTACCAGAAGACCGGTGTGAGGCGGAGACTGACCGAAGGGCAACAGTATACCGTCCAGTCTGTAGGAAGGTACCAGCCTGTCCCAGATAAGGAGAATTTTTAAAGAGAAATTTGACTGATAATGCCTTCACTTTTTTTAGGCTTCTAGAATATCAAACCTGCCTATGAAAGGTCACTGTTTCGATCAACATTTAGAACCAGGTTTAGACTGTTCTCCAAGTCAAACTTGTTAATGTAATTAGTCATTCTGACAAACCTTTGTGGACCTGTGAGTGTGACTATTGATGTAAGTTTTATTCTGTGTAAATATGACTTTGAAGAAGTTTGAAAGATTGAGCAGATGGCCTGGTCATTTAACAACATGTTGTCCAGTAGACTAGAATTTCACATTTACAGACCTGATTGTGCCTGCAATGATCATGTTGTAAACAGAAAGCTTTGATTCAAGAGACCTTATATTGGTGGAATTTAATAAGATCAGACCCTTTAGAGAAAAGTCTAAGAACATTTTATTGGATGGCTTTCTTGTAATTTTAATTCCATATATTTGTACCCATAACCACATTTATGGGAAAATAATTGTACCCATAACCACTTTTATTTAAAAAATAAAGCATTGTTTGTTATTGGCTGTATGTACAATGAGCTGTAACACTGTCATGTTTAACCCTTTCAGGACAGGAATTATTGAAGGGCTAAATTGATCACATTTCATTCTTCAAATTGGCAACAACGATGTTTTTCTTTTAGTGCTACATGGTTCTCATAAAGTGTAATGTCTTTGAGAACAATAAATATGGTTTGGAATTTTGTCTAAAAGTTGAAAAAAATTGCCAAGTTTGATGAAAAACAGTGATTTTGAACCTCTCACGTATGTTGCCAATTCAAGGATTTCAAAGCTTTTTCTCTATTTAAAAATTTCTGACATCAAACGAAATATGGTCATACAATAAAAATGGACATAGTGTGTGCAGAAATTTTGTTCTTTCTACACATGCATAAGGTATATTTTTTAGAGCTCTGAATCGAAAGTTATTGAACCAAACCACAAAATGTGGTCAATTGTCTCGAAAGGGTTAAAGAATTTCAGAATACATAAATGTGGTTTGAAAGGGATCGTATATTCAAATTTATAGTTTCCTTTTTAAAAATATGTGATACCTATTTAGCAAGCAAACAATGGAAAGCATTATCCACATAGACCACATACATATACCTGTAGGTGCACTGTTTGTATGTTGTATATATATGGAAAAGGATCATATTTGATAGGCATATAATGTGTCATACATTTGCACACAGTGAATCATGAGTAGCACACAATCTAGCTTCAGTACTTGTTACAATTGGGAATAGAATTCAATTATTTGTCACTCTTCATGACTGCATTATGTGTGTGAAATGGATGAAGGATTGTGAAGTGACTCATCGTGTATGTGACCATGAGGTTTCCCATTTCTCTTTGTCTTCATTGTTTACCTTTGAGTATTAATATCATAAAGAAGAAAGGTCATCAATATATGCTTCTTATCCCATATTTAAATGTACTTTCCCTTTCCTACATGTTGTATTTTCTCATGGTTAGTCATTTTCCCATAGAAAGAGAAGAAATGTGATTTTGCTTTGGAAGTCACACGTACATACGTACCTGTTTAAAGAATGAGAAAAAGGAGTGACATATTTTCCCCTTGGGCTATAAAAGTTGGGTGATGGAATCATGTGGAAAAGTATTTTAAACAATAATTTTTTCCAGTACACATGAGCCCTAAATACAATTCTTCTGAACCCTGAAGGATAAGGGTTACATGTAGTCTATTCTAGAGCCCCATTTTAGCACAGTTTCTTGATATCTTTGGGGCAAATAAAGCACGGCATGCTGGTTTTTTTAAAGGTTTGTCTCAATAATTTATTCAATTACTTTAGGCACAACTTAATTGTATCATTGTGTCACATTATACATGTCCATAATAGTATTTGTATTGCTTGATGTGCATAAAGCAGCTACCCCAAGTTTTTATACCAGACTTGACAAATGTACTATTGCTATATTACCTCTACGATTTTTATTCAGTATTTTCAAACTTTGGATATTTTGTAAAGCATTCTTGACACTTCATGGTTGAACTAGGTTGAACTGTAATCACTCACGCTCATTGTGGAATGCATTTGTTATACATTCCCCTGCAATCATGTATCAATACATGTATACAGTGAGTGCATTTTGTGTTTTTGCCAGATTACTAATTTTGTACAAAATATAACAGTAGTACTACTATTTGGTCATCAATTGTAAATGCTGCAACATTTCTTGTTTGGAACTTCCTGTCCTTACACACTTAGAAGAGCATTTGGAAAATACAGCAAAAGTATTTTAATTTCAATAACAGATACCCATGTATGTAATTGTCCTCGCCTATGTGGTAATTACAATGCAGCATGTAATGGATTTGATTTGTCTGGTTAGCAGATTGTTTTTCATTAAATACAGGAAAACTGTAGATTGCTTTACATCAGGAAATCGAGTGACTGACGCACATTTGCAGACATTTGACCTAGTTTTAGGGTTATGTCATCTGTTGAGAGCCAGAAGGGCACTATTAAACTCTGTGTTAAAATATGGTAGTTAAAGGGAAATGCAACCTTTATGGCAAGTTGCTTTGAAAGAAAGAGGAAAAATCAGAGAAGCAGATTGGTGAAAGTTTGAACGAAATCAGACAAGCAATAAGAAAGTTATGAATTTTTGAAAGTTGTAATCACTATGCATATGGGAATTTCAAATTGGCCGAATAGGTAATGTCACTGTGATGTAGCTGTGGACAACTCCCCCATTTGCTCCAACACACAAAATGACTAAAATGTCACTTTTTTTTAAAATGCATTACTCAGTAGGATCTTTTCGTTCATGAGGACCTATGACAATATGCTATCTCCAATATATTTTGAGTACTGCCCCGAGGGTAAAAGCGCCTCGAAGAAAACCGCAAATTAGTGATATTTTTGTGTACGACAAATGGGAGAGTTGTCCACAAAAATGTCACAATTGACTCACCAAATTGCCAATTTGAGATTCCCATAGATGTAGTGATCTCATTTTTCAAACATCCATAACTTTCTTAGTCCTTGTCCGATTTCTTTCAAACTTTCGCCATCCTGTTTTTCTTATTTTTCTACTTTCACACAAATCATCTTATTATCAAGGTTGGATTGCCCTTTAAAGTGTACCAATCACCTGAAAAAAAAAAAATCATTTGTGTACAGCGAGAAAGTATAAAATCAACATCAAAGAACTTTATCTGGCATTCTATAGGTCAGCAGTTAGGGAGTATGAAGCAAAGAAAGGATAAAATGAAAATGCTAGCGTGAACCAGACTGCGCGAGCCCTTATCTTGGCGAGCTCGTATGGGTGCGTAGAATAGTCTACTCATGATTCGCTTTTACGCTTATAGAGAGTGTAATTAAAATTGCAAGATCTCTTTATAGAATTAATATTTGAAGCCCATATTTTGAATATAGTATAACGACATGGTACCTCTAACATACAAAGCAAAATATTTTTTGGTGGGTAGTATACAAATAATGCACAGGTGAGAGTGGTTAGTGGTGATGCGGTGCACTTGAGGGGAGCCAAGTGGATGTTGCACAACATTGTGAATACCCGAGATGCGCCGCATCGCCACTGACATCACGAACTTAAACTTGTGCATTATTTGTTTTATAAAATGGGTCTATGAACTATTTTTCACTTCCCTTTTGGGGTGAATATAAATGCATGCATAGGTATCGGTAATTCCAGTACAGTTATGCTTTTTTGCTGCGCACTTTTTGCACTCTCGTGCATGTTAACGAAAAAATAAAGAGCGCACACGTGACTCATTTCAGCGCATCTGATTGGCTACATTCTTGAACCCATTTTATAATACCCTTTAACACCATTCTAGCCCTTTAAAGGCAATATACAAGATCAGTAATGAGTTTACTTTTACTTTCTGCCTGAATATTGAATTATCATTGTACTTACCTATAATGGCATTATTATTTCCTTTTCAAAATATTATAGTGGATGTACTTTTACCTATGGATAATTAACAAAAAAAAACACCTTAAACCTAGGATTGCTTTGGAATTTTACATTGTAAATAATCATGCCAATTTATTAATATGAAATGAGTAACACATGTAGTTAGTATTTAATTTTAAACCTATTTATCCATGTGGGGTTAGCTTTAATGCCATAGTGAAAAGTGATATTTTCTTGTTCCACACTTATAAAGTAATTTGGACTAATGCTGTTATTGTTAATGCACATTTGAAATCAAAATAGTTGTTAATGCATATTTGAACTTATATAAATGTCATGCATTGGCAAGAGATTTGTACTCTACGTCAGGCTTTTGAGATAGCAATGACATTATTTTCAAAAGCCATTTTCCAATTGATTAACCAAACCCCTGTAATGGCAGTGGCCATTTTTAAAGTGATTTTTCTTCACTTTCATATTAATCTGCTCACATTGGAAGTGTGTACTATGTCTTATTTCTATTATAACTGAAGGACAATGGAAAAAAGAATATTTTCCCTTTGGCTGTTAGTACAAGGCAGTGCTTATCATCTGTTGGGAGCCAGAAGGGCAGTAAGTTCACCATTAGAAGTATATGAGTTAATGCCCCTCTGCCTCTCAGCGGAAGATTCCTTCTGTCGCTAGATGTTGTGTTTCATGCTTGAAGTAATGCATGTACATGTATAATGAAATGCTGCACACAAACCAAGCACTGAAAAGCATGACTATGCATCTATGTAGAAATACAGTCAGATCTTTTGTTTACATGTTACAAGTACTTTAACAACAGTTAAGATACTTTTGAAAGTGTAATCTCAAACCGATATTTTTAACTCGTGTTTTGTCAAGGGCAAGTTTGCTCTTGATAGGCTGTAAAGCTTTAATAAGAGAGGTGTGTCAATCCTAGCAACTATTAATACATTTAGAATTCAATTATCATGGGGAAGAGTTGATTCAAATATCTCATTTGATGAGCAGAGGAGAAAATCTTTCAAGCTGAATACTTTTTGGGGAAGATTTATTCAATTACTTTGGCATTGTAATGCATCGGTGAATAAATTACATAGGAGCGGTGAGCACTTTTGCTCTTGAAAGTTCCAAAAGAGCTTTTGTTAGAAACAAAACAAAAGAATACAATAAGATACAAAAAAAATCAAAATTGCACTATTACAATACCAAAACCAAAAAAAAAAAAAGAACTGTGAACACAAGAGGTTTTTTTTGTAATGCATCAGTGAATAAATTACATAGGAGCAGTGAGCACTTTTGCTCTTGAAAGTTCCAAAAGAGCTTTTGTTAGAAACAAAACAAAAGAATACAATAAGATACAAAAAAATCAAAATTGCACTATTACAATACCAAAACCCCCAAAAAAAGAACTGTCAACACAAGAGGGTTTTTTTTTTTTTTTTTATTGATGCATGTACAATGTGACATTGAATAAGGTTTGTCTTTTTACTCCCCCCCCCCCCTCTCTCTCTCTCTCTTCTCCTTTGAATTTGACTTCCTTTCCTATATGTTTCCTTATATTCTTCATTTATGTAGTGGTTTGAATGTACCAACTTGTAGACACACTCCAATTACATACCAAGGATTTCACGTGAGTGCTAAATACCATTGCAAACAGCTGTATGCTCTCATGTTACTGTTAACTCTTTCAATAAATCATTTATTGATTGTTGCTGTTTGTCACTTTCATTCTCACTCATCCACAACGTCTTGCTCACTTGCACCAAGGAGATGGAAGTTTTAAAACTCCCATCTCCCTGCTTGCACTGATCCTTTACGCATTTTCTCTTTGATGTTTATAAAAGAGCATATACATGTATCCTTGTTTATGACATTATATTGAAAGCTATGCACATGTATGTATAATCTTATAACGTTTGCATTGAGATACATAAGGGTGTTAACGCTGTGTTAAGAATCAACGCTCTTCTGGGGCTGAGCAGAGGATATATTGTCTGTCTGGAGCCAGAAGAGCATTAACTCACATGCTATAACACCGAGTTAACGCCCTTCTGGCTCTCAACAGATGATATGTATTATATATTATGTATAAACATTTTGTACTTATACTGCATTATGTATACTGAACATCAATTACGACTTATTACCTATTTTGAGGGACAACACACATATATCTGCATCTAAAATGGAATACTCTATTGCAGAAATCCCAGTATATTTGAAGATATATTACCTTAATTCCCTGTTGTCACAGCACACATCAAGATTAATGGTTCTTCTTAAAAATCAAATATAAGGGTCCCATGAGCTGTATACATTCATTATTTCCTACAAAAAAGGGACATTAATCACGAAGATTGCAAACTGCAGAAAGAAGCATGATATAGAATATCATAGAAATACATTAGTTGTTGATATAAGCTGGAACAGGATGAGGTAATATGTGTTGAAATATTTTGATTTTTTGTCATGAGCAAGATTTTAATGAGTGTCTGTTGAAATAAGTGAGTTTCTTTGGATGCATATGTTTAATGTCAAAGTGAGTTTTGTGTACACAGCTTAAAATCTGAAAATTAAAATTTTAAAAAGGATGTTGAAATAAATACAGTGGAAACTCATTACAATGGGACCATGAAAATTATCTTGTTATATCCGGAATCTCCTTAAATCAGTGTTTTAAAAAAAGGAAATAAAGACCTGGGACCAGCAAATTACCTTGTTATATCAGGAATCTTGTTATATCGGCGCTCCTTATAATGAGTTTGTACTGTACTGCAGAACCGAGAATAGCTTGTGTATATTAAAGCACTCTAATCTATAGATAACAAGTACCCTATCGCTTCATGAATATTGAAGTTAATGCATTGATTAATGTCACCTGCATCATTACTTTCTTTCTTAATGCAAGTGTAATGGTAAAGGAATGTCCATGTACGTTAACGTACTTGAAATTGACATCCTAGTTGGAAAGATGTGTTTACTAAATGATTTCTTGGAAACTGTAGCCTTGGATGGTTGATACATGATATCAGATTAGGGTTTGCTGGTAATGAAAAGTTAACTTGATCTGCTTGCTCAGTAAATAATATCTTAGTTGGAAATGAACAATGTGCCTTGGAGAATGTAAATGATATACATATTACATGTACAGTATTATAAAAGTTTTGTTTTTAATTGTAGGTGTGAACTTTTTCCTTGTGGTTTTGATTACTACATGTAGTACATGTGATACATGACTCGTGTGTTATGTAGCTCAAAATAATCATTAAAAGGACTTAAAAAGTTACTTTCATCCTCTTTTCCTGAATAGTTTTACATGTGCTTGTGTATCTACCCTGGATCTCCCAATACATGTGCTACAGTGAAAACTCGTTATAAAGAGCTCCAATGTATAGAGATCCTGATATAACACAGTAATTTTCATGGTCCCAAGGTCCTGGTTATGGGGTAACCTCGCTAGTCATAAGGACCACTATTCATAAGGACCACTTATTCATAAGGACCGCTATCCATAACGCATGACTAAATGAAAAGCGGCTTTGTATGAATAGCAGTCCTTCTAAATAGCGAGCAAACCATACACAAATTACCTCGCTATTCATAAGGACTTCCATTCATAAGGGCCACTATTCATAACTATTCAAAAGGACCGCTATTCATAACGCATGTTAAATGAATAACGGTTTTCTTTGAATAGCGGTCCTTATGGATAGCGAGCGGACCCGCTGGTTATAGTGAGTTTCCACTGCACTCTCCCTTCCTCCCTGCCACCCTGTCTGTCTGTATCTATCTACATGTATTATCTTTCTCTGTATCTATGCTCTCTCTCTCTCTCTCCCTTCCTCCCTGCCACCCTGTCTGTCTGTATCTATATCTACATGTATTATCTTTCTTTGTATCTATGCTCTCTCTCTCTCTCTCACTTCCTCCCTCCCTCTCAACCATTTCTCTATTATCTTCAGTTACTCTCTATGCTCTCTCCCTCAATCTCAACCGTCTCTCTATATTTATCCTCAGTTACTCTCTATCTCTGCTCTCTCTCTCTCTTTCTCTTCCTCCTAACTCGCTATATATTTTCATCTATAGCCTCTCTCTATTTTTCTTCAGTTACTCTATCTCTGCTCTCTCTCTCTCTCTCTCTTTCCACTCTTTTTATACATGTTTATCTATGCTTTCTATTTATCTTCAGTTACTTTATCTCTGCTCTCTCTCTCTCTCTCTTTCCACTCTTTTTATACATGTTTATCTATGCTTTCTATTTATCTTCAGTTACTCTATCTCTGCTCTCTCTCTCTCTTTCCACTCTTTTTATACATGTTTATCTATGCTTTCTATTTATCTTCAGTTACTCTATCTCTGCTCTCTCTCTCTCTCTCTCTCTTTCCACTCTTTTTATACATGTTTATATGCTCTCTATTTATCTTCAGTTACTCTATCTCTGCTTTCTCTCTTCCTCCTTCCCACTCTCTCTCTACAGTATATCGTTATCTATACTATACTCTTCCCCTCTCAACCATCTCTCTATCTATCTTCAGTTACTCTCTATCTCTGCTCTCTCCCTCAATCTCGACAGTCTCTCTATATTTATCTTCAGTTACTCTCTATCTCTGCTCTCTCTCTCTCTTTCTCTTCCTCCTAACTCGCTATATACATGTATTTTCAGCTATACCCTCTCTCTATCTTCAGTTACTCTCTCTCTCTTTCTCTCTTTCCACTTTTTTTTATACATGTATATATCTATGCTCTCTATTTATCTTCAGTTACTCTATCACTGCTCTCTCTCTCTCTCTCTCTCTTTCTCTCTTTCCACTCTTTTTATACATGTATATATTTTACTCTCTATCTTCAGTTACTCTATCTCTGCTCTCTCTCTCTTTCTCTCTTTCCACTCTTTATATACATGTATATATCTATGCTCTCTATTTATCTTCAGTTACTCTATCTCTGCTCTCTCTCTCTCTCTTTCTCTCTTTACACTCTTTTTTATACATGTATATATCTATGCTCTCTATTTATCTTCAGTTACTTTATCTCTGCTTTCTCTCTTCCTCCTTCCCACTCTCTCTCTCTCTGTACAGGTATATCGTTATCTATACTATACTCTTCCCCTCTCAACCATCTCTCTATTTATCTTCTGTTACTCTCTATCTCTGCTCTCTCTCTCTCTCTTTCTCTCTTCCTCCTTCCCACTCTTTCTATATATGTTTATGCTCTCTCTCCATCCCTCTCTATCTCTCTCCCTCTCTCTCTCTCTCTCTCTCTCTCTCTCTCTCTCTCTCTCTCTCTCTCTCTCTCTATCTATCTCTCGTCATTAAGTTTGATGTGTTATAGGCCCCGGGATGCAACTGGAAATTTATCAAGGATGAAAAAGACTCGGTCGGTTATAAATACACAAGTATAGTAGGTCTACATGTATATTGATATTGTTGTAAACAAAAACGCAATTTGATTATCCGGAAGGCTGTGCATCCTAATGTCGGCCTCCAATATACTGTATTCCTTTCTTCAAGTTTAATTGCTTTGCTATGCCCGCATTCTGTCATTCACCATTATCAACATCCCACTGCCGGTGCATGTCAAGGCATTGGCGAAATGATGTCAAATAAGTCGTCGGCATCACTAACTCAGGGGCGGATCCAGGGAGGGGGGGGGGGGCGAATCGGCAGCGGTCTCCCCCCCCCCCCCCCCCCCCGGGGTTCCCCCCTTTTGAAACCCAACTGGCATACCTTAAGTACACAATAAAACAAAATTGCCTCCTTAATTGCGTACTTTTCCGGCTCCGGCCCCTTCTTTGACAAAAGCCTGGATCCGCCCATGCTACCGACTGGATCAAACTCATTTTCAAAATTCAATTTCATGGCTTCTTTCATAGAGATTTTAAAAAAATCATGGCTTCTTAACTGCCTTTCCAGCGATTATTAAAATCTTTATCTTGAAACTTATGTTTACCATTTTTGCTCTTTGTACAGAATACTACAGATGTACTACTGTGAAATTACCTCTTTATATCGAAACCTTGTTATATCAGGGCTAAAAAACAATAGAATATACAAAGAAGTGGGACCTGCATGCAAAATTACCTTGTTATAATGAGAGTTTGTTATATCAGTGTTCTTTATAACGAGGTTCCACTCACTGATGATATAGTGTTGAAGTTGAAGTCAGAATATGTTGTGTTGCATGAAGAGCCGTCTCCCTGGATCGGTACATCAAGAATAGATTACACTACAGGCGCAAATCCTTCTCTCTGGCCGGGGGAGGGGGGGGGGGCACATCTAAAAATTATCTGACAAGGTGAAGAAAAAAGAAAAAGATAAGATAAGAAAAAAAAGGGGGAAATAAAGGTCATCAGATTTGGGGCGGCCTTTTTATTAAAATATCCTATGGCAAGCAATCAAAAAAGTCTTCATCACATTTTTATATGCCTTGGGGTGTCTAAATTTATTGCCGGAGGTACGTTTTCTGTATACTTAATGGCACCTATTCTGAACTCGGGTTTAACTTAAACTCTATTCTAAGTTAAACCAGAGTTTAATCAAAACTGACTTAAACTGCATGTATAGTCTAAATTTCTGTACAAAGTTAAACCACATCAGACTGGAGTTCAGGATGTGATTTTCTAAACCTCCGGTTTAAAGGGCAGGTTTAAACTGGGTTTGATTTTAAACCACTCTTCGGGCCAAAGTGTACAACCTATCTTTATTGCCGAAATGGCGTGTGTCATTTTGATTGATTCAGTCGCCCCCCCCCCCCCCCCCCCCACGCTAATGGAATGAAATCGGCAGCAAACCGAAATTACTGTGACATCATTTGGCATCATGCTAAACAGATAATCAATAGCAAAACGTGCCTGTCCATCGCATCCGTCCAGGCTTCTAGACGCTGCCGGATGAAGACACGGAAGAGCCTCTGTGGTTGAAACGCTCTGGCAGATTTAGGGGGGGGGGGGGGGCTGGGCATAACAGATAACGTGCCCCGTTTAAAAACCAAATTGCATGCATGTACATAAAAAGGAAATAGATTATGCACCCTTATTGTGTTTTTGTATTACCCCTCCCCCTTCCGCCGTTTACAAGTTTAGACCCAAAAGGCACCTTAGTTGTATGGGTTAGTGATCACTTTATTTCCTGTTATTTATTTATTTTTTTCGGTAACGGTGCCCCTCTACTTTCCCTAGATCCTGGGCAGTGGGCACGCCCTTGGTTGAATTCTGGCATGAAAAAATAACAATATATATACTCAACTTCCCCATTGGGATCCACAATACAATCTGCTCACAAAAATAATGAGAGGAAAATGTACGGCCTACTATACTCCTGAGTAACCATGGATTTTACTTATTGTAAACTAGAGAGTAGAGTCGTTTATTTTCCCTTTTGAAAAGAATATTTTAACTTATGTTGTATCATCGAATGAATTTACTGCTTGTAAAAAATATTGATTAACATAATGGATAACTGAGAGAGCATGACTGTCCAGTCAATGGATTTCACAGTTCGGTTCGAGTGACCTTCGTGTGCAGGTTGTCCATAACTATGATTGGCATAAACATAAAAAAGAAAATAATACGCATGGGACATTATGCAGTTTAATAAATTTTGAAATATCTAACAACAACCCCCCCCCAAAAAAAAAAAAAACCCAACAAAAAACAACAACAACAACAACAAAAAGCAACAACAAAAAACAATTCGGGCGTTTCATCCCCCCCCCCCTTATCCAATCATTATAATATGATTAGTTAGTTAGAGATAGTTTATAGTCGAACTGTGGAATATTTAAGATGGACACAACAGGTCGTGCCCCCTAAACACCCAATCTGGCGTGCCTGTTTCAATACGAGCTCCTGTCATGCAGAGTGCACCCCCCCCCCCCCCCCTCGCTCGCTTGAGATGATGCGTCGCATGATGAGTCACCTCAAGGTGATGTGATGAGTGTAATAATTCTTTTAATTCGAAAGGTCAAGACCATCCCATACCTCCAACATTCCCTCATCCTATATTTCAAGACTGGTGAAAGCGAGACTCACTGACGTGTTCACACGAGACTATCCGAAATATTATTACGCCAGGCATAATGATACTGTCGAAGAGATTACTTAAAGGGAAAGTCGACCCTGGTATGCCATTTGATTTGAATAAAAGAAGAAAAATGAGAGAAATAGACCAGTGGAAGTCAGAGCAAAATCTGATAAGAAATAAGAAAGTTATGATTTTTTTTTAAAGTTGTAATCAATCAAACACGAATTGGCAACTCCGTGGCGTATCTTTCAAGCTCCTTTCCCGTTTGCTCAGTACGGAGAATTTATTGTCATTTTCTTGGTTTTTGATGAAGGACTCGATAGATTTGTTTCAGACAGGTTTTGTGTAAAAATATAAGAGCAATGATTATATCTAAGGTGCAGATATGACTGAATATTTTCTTTGTAGAAAATGGAAATTAATGATATTTGGGGTACAGGGCATGTGGAAGATGAGCTCGCAAGATACGTCACGGAGTTGCCAATTTGTGTTTGATTGATTTCAACTTCTTGCTCAAATTTCCACTGGTCTGTTTCTCTCATTTTTCTTCTCGTATTCAAATCAAAAGGCACATCAGAGTGGAGTTTCCCTTTAAATAATCTCTTCGACAGCATCTTATAAACCTTCGTTGATCTGTTTCTTGATTTTTTCTGCATGCTTCTTTTAAAACCAACTTCATAATCAGGGTGGACTGTCCCTTTAAATCTCAAAGGTATAGACTACTCCATACTTCAAAATTTTATTCCCGCATCCTATATATTTCGGGATTGATGACAGCGAGATACACTGACGTGTTCACACGAGACTACTCCATCGGCCTACCTATTTCGCGAATAATAAGAAGCTGATATTATACCCAATTTTATATTTCGCAATATTGCTTAAAGCAAGACACACTAACGTGTTCACACTAATAAAATACAATTCCAATCCTATATTTCGCGACTGATGAAAGCAAGACAAAACGTGTTCACATTGGGCTATCCGAACATGATAATTATTCTAGGCCTCATCTTCTGTGCATGCATGCCCCTATCCGACAATTTCATGAATTATCTCGCCCAAAAGTCATGATGTTGTCAAGGAAATTCTTTTAATCCCAAAGGTCAGGACTACTCCATACCTTAAACATTCCCTTATCTTATATATTTTACGACTGATGAAAGCAAGACACAGTGACGTGTTCACGTTACATCTGATCAGTGGCGTAGCATCACTTTCCAACAATGAGGGGGCACCCCGATCACGGGGAAGCGGGGGCATAGTCCTTAATCGGCAGGGGATGGAATAGTAAACTAAAATTGACATCGACTTGGATTATATGGAGTATTTTCATATTTTCACTTTTCTCCCGTTCCTTTTCTCTTTGTTTCTCTATTTTCCCTTCCCCCGTTCGACTGCATGGGAGCTATACGTACGCCGCGGTATTTCGCAGTATTTCTGCATATTTCACAATCTTATATTGACTCTAGATGAAAGCGAGTCACCGCACACTACCGGCTGATCACCCTAGGACCCATGCAACTAGATTCCCCCATCCTAGATTACATGTAATAGGAATATAATTATTTCAAGATTAATAAAAGCGAGACACACTGGTGCACACTAATCTATCCCGGCCAGGGGCGTCGATCCGTTCTTTCGGATGGGTGGGGGGGGGGGAGGGGGATGGGGGAAGACACCCTAATATTAGACACAATATATATATATATTATATATATATATATATATATATATATATATATGTAGAGAGAGAGAGAGAGAGAGAGATACACACAGAACAAATCACTCCGTTAGACACAAAAAGTTCAATATATCGCCTGTAGGGCTTCTGCAGGAGATGATATTTCAGTCCCACCCCCCCCTCCCCCCAATGCACTAAAGATGTAGTGCATGAATTGAACTAATGAAATATTTTTGTGTCTAACGGAGTGATTTATTCTGTGTGTCTCTCTCATGATTTTTAATCTCCGCAGAAATATATATATATATATATATATATATATATATATATATATATATATATATATATATATATATATACGTATATAACTTACAAAATGGCCCCCGCCCCTCCCCCTCTCCCCTAAACCAAGCTCTAGATACACCACTAATTTTGATTAACTAATTCTTGAAAAATGGTGAATTGTATCTTTAACCAGACCTTGTAAGTGTTAAACCCATTAGGCGTGACAACTGAGCTGCAATTGATGATGATTATCTTCGACATCATCACCTCTTCTCCATCTTCAGTTTCGGAGGCCAAAATCTGGAGATGCGCAGCTTGGCATTTACATGGCTAATTGCTGTCATCCACTCGACATTACAGACAATCCATGCAGGCAACGATCAGTTAACCTGCTATTAACATGATTGCAAAGACTTTCAAAAAAATCAACCTAAGGCAATTTCAGTAGCCTTGCCCATTACCATTTAAAATGTGGGAACGTGACATATTAAGTATGATCCGATTATGATTTGGATAATTATACAACAGGGTATTGAAATTGCCCTAGAATTGATTTCTCGAAAGTCTTTGCGATAATATTGTTGCAACAATTTGGAATAATTTTGAATGTATCTAATATTTCCTTAAAATGGATTTTTAAATGAAGTAGCCATTTACTGCAAGTAGCATGGCTGCTGATAATGAATTGTATTTAACTATGAATAAAATATAAAAAATGGGTGAGTAGATTAATAAGCGAAAGAAAAAATAAATGAATAAATGGATAAATAATAAATGAATAAATAAATTAAAAAATAAATGAATAAATAAATAAATAACTAACTAAATTAATAAATAGACAAACACAGCCTTTGTACATAATTTTGTAACGAAAACTTGGACTATAGAGAAGACAATGCAGCAATGTGGTGCTTCATTTCATTTAATTACAAATCGGACCCCCCCCCCAACCTCCCCCGTTGCTGTCTTAGCAAATACACCCGTTAAAACCTTGATCTTCAATTCTTTCTAAATTATCAACACAAGAATCTTCCAAACTCCCAACTGCTATACTCGAGCCTATAAAGGTGCAAGTATGAGTCTCTCCTGCAGCTGCTCTTATTTTCGGGACACTGTTATTCATCTATAATTATTCTCGTCAGATATACGCTTATTTCGCGGCCAGTTAAATTTTAGCAGCTCCTTGATCCGTCGACTAATTACTCTCTAATTGCATTTCGTCCATCTCGTCACTGCACGCCCATCCCGTCCCCACAAAATGGCTGCACCTATAAGCCTGCACCTAAGCCTGCCATGTGTAAGTTATTTGTAATTATCGTCATATTTCTCGTTAGTTTCAATAAAAAGCAAAAAGAGAGGAATATCTGATGAAAAACAAAAATAGGCTATGCATGCTTTTGGTAGCAACATGAACCTGTGATAAGTCATATACACCACCGATTGCTTCATCATTAAATACAATGACAGAACATAGGATGATTTTTTTTAACCCTCCAACCAACTCAACCTTGTTCTTCAGTCAAAACCAAACAAAGGCCTATCCAACTAAGATGATAAATATCACAAATTCTGATAACCCGAACCAAAGAGAATAATTTTGCATGCACGTGTCGTTCACTTTTCGGCTCGAATCCTTCATCTTGAAATTAATTGGTCGAAATCAAATTTAGAGCGAATTAAAGAAGAATCAAATTAAAGAATTCATTTTTAATCATCAGTGAAGCTTTTAAAATATATTTGATTATCACTGCACTCCACTGATTCCAGATTATAGTATACAATGATATGCAAACAAAGGATAGCTGACGTCTCTTGCCCGAATATTAATTTCCATTAAAAAAAAAAAAACCAACCCCCCCCCCTCAAAAAAAAAGAAAAAAAAATCGCGAGCTCGCGAAGCTATAGCAAAACGTTTGACAATTTTACAATGATGTAATTATGTGAAAAAGACATACGCTGCCCGAGTATGAGATGATGGTTGCCAAATATGGGGTGAATATTGCCCGGACACTGACGTATCTAAGAGAGTGGGGGCAGGGGGCACGTGCCCCGGCCGGGCGGCATTTGAAGGGGAGCAAAAACGCATATGAGAGAAAGAGAGAAGAGAGAGATGGAAGAATTTTTTTAAAGGGTTAAGCGCCCCTTTCCGCAGGGAAAAGTGGATCAAAAATACAACAGAATTTTTGATGATTTAAAATTCGAAAAATTTCTAAAGCTTGGTCGCTTTTCTCCCTCGCATGAGCGTGTCGATTGTTAAGATTGATCTTTGATCAGGTTATCGAGGCATCAGTATAATGCGCTCCAGTACTCATGTCAATTCCGAAAATGTTTGGGATAATATACTGCCCGTCTGCCCCTATATACCCCGGGGGCATGATTTCACGGTCACCAGAGGTTTGACGACCCTTTGCCGATAATCAAATTTTCAGTTTCGAAATTTTTAAAAGCGAGCCAACAAAAATGTTGTCACCGTATGTTTATCGTTGTTGTTGGTTCTTATACGGCAATTAATCAGTCAATTTTGACTTTTATCACCATCATTTTATTTTCACATAATCAGACTTATAATCATAACAAAAAAAATACAAATGACTTCTCTTTTTAAAAATAGTTATTTATCATATTTTAAAGATAATGAGTACTAGTCCCGGGGGGGGGGGGGGCACTCGAATTATATTTTGACGGGGGTGTGCCTCACGAATCCCCGAAAAGGGGGTCTAAGGAACTGACTTCAAGGTGTAAAATACGGGGTCTTGGGAACTATGATCTATTGGGCAGAGTGAAAAACAGGGTCTAGGGAACTACAAAACTAACCTCGCTTTATCGGCGGTACACCTTCGCTATCGCAGGATCTCGGGACGGGCCGCGCCGGGGGCCGCGCCCGCGCCGTGTAGCGCTAGTAGCTAGCTAGCTGGAGCAGTTTTCAAGGCTCGCGCGACGAAAGGGCCTAGGGCGCGAGACGAAAGGGCCTAGGGCGCGAGACCAGGTCGAGCGACCTCTGCCTCCGCCACGCTCCCGGCCGCATGCGAACGGGGGTCTTCAGAGCGGGGCTGAGCGGCTCCTGAGCGGAACTGAGTATCTAGAGAACGGAAATCGGGGTCTGAAAAAGGGGGTCATCAAAGCGGCACGTCCCCGTACCACCAATATACGTGAGTGCCCCCCCCCCCGGGCTCGCTTTATCGGCGGTACACCTTCGCTATCGCAGGATCTCGGGACGGGCCGCGCCGGGGGCCGCGCCCGCGCCGTGTAGCGCTAGTAGCTAGCTATAGCTGGAGCAGTTTTCAAGGCTCGCGCGACGAAAGGGCCTAGGGCGCGAGACCAGGTCGAGCGACCACTGCCTCCGCCACGCTCCCGGCCGCATGCGAACGGATATGTTTCATAACGGGGGTCTTCAGAGCGGGGCTGAGCGGCTCCTGAGCGGGGCTGAGCGGCTCCTGAGCGGAACTGAGTATCTAGAGAACGGAAATCGGGGTCTGAAAAAGGGGGTCATCAAAGCGGCACGTCCCCGTACCACCAATATACGTGAGTGCCCCCCCCCCCGGGGTACTAGTATCATGCCTGGTTACCGAATCCTGTCGGTTCTAAAGCAGGGTTCCCACTTAGCCGAGTTGGAGTCTCGAGTTGTGCCGAGCTGCGCGAGCTTGAACTCGCGTGAACTCGCGGGAAATTTGCCTATTTTATGAGACTTGCATGAGTGATATACGACGCAACATCGAGTTTACTACGATAGCTGTACGAGTGAACCGAGCGCGAAACGAGTCACACCGAGCTTGGTATGAGTTGTGATGACCTGTGTACGACTTATACCGATCTATCGACGAGTTATCAAGATCTTGTTACGAGTGATAAGAGCTTTCTACGAGTTTCATACGATCCAGGGGGGGGGGGTGCATATTTTTTGGCGCTCTGCAAAATAAAGATGGATGCCAGAAGCGTTTTCGCTCTGCTTGAGGGAGAAGAGACCTTGATCTTCTGCACAATTTGTGTGACCCTGTCGTCAAGGAGGCGCCGCAGAAAAACGAATGTTCAGGAGGAGACCAAAGTGATGCAAAGGGGCCATTCTTAGTCTCGTGTATGACAAAAACCCCAGGCAACTGGGCTATTGTGAGCTCTATATAATGTTAAAAACCTTCCAAGTGTGTTGGTTTTTCCTCTATATATATACAGTAAATAAAGACATAGGTACATGGATTAAATAACAAAAAAATTGGCAATGATGATACCTGTTCTACGTCAGAGGTCAACACGTTCAGGTCACGTGCGTGACCTCGCACAGAAGCAGGTTTTTGAAACTTACATTTTATCTTTAAATCTCTCTGAATTTTCAGAAGCTTCAATGTTCATATTCATGGTAGTTATATTTCATGGTACTATTTCTTAGAAAATAGCATTAATTTTGTTCGAAGTTGCATAAAATTTGTGTTATGTAATATTTTGTATCATGATGTATGGTCACGTGTGTGACATACCATAGGTAATGTGTACAGATTTGGTGAACTATTGAAAAAAATCATAATATTTAGTATTTTTAATTCATTTTGCATTAGCTCTATATGAATTATCATCAATACGGTAGAAAGTGATTCTCAGATCTTTTCTTTATGAAAAATACACAGGGAACACACAATATATTTTCTTTTTCATTTTTATACATTTATGGATATCATTTATTGATATATTTATTGAGATACCGTGGAGGTGTTTTGGTCTACTACTGCAGATCACAAGGTATGGGGTTCAATTTTATTGCCATTGCACTAACGTCCTTTGGCAAGACATTTTATCTGCATTTGCCATGCTCGATCCAGGTGTAAAGTGAGTACCTGTAGGATTTATTTCTTGAATGCACTGAGCGCTACGGTTGTCGTGCTAAAACCAGGGTAATAATATGCTTGTAGGGCCCTTAGGATGAGCAATATTTAGTATTGATGAGGCTACCCTGGGTAAACAAGACATATAATTATTATTATTATTAATTCTTATTATTATTGTTATTGTAATTATTATCATTATTATATATAATTATCATTAATATCTTCTATTACCATTATCATTAATGTTCAGACCAAAGAATCAAAGTAAACAAATCAAAAGTTTTCATGCTGATATACAAGTATATTCATCTTCAGCTTGTTTTCTAAACTTAATTGTATAGGGTTACGCAATCAATTCAGAGGATTAAACAAGAGGAATACAAAAAGTGAAAACAAAATTAATAGGTCAAGAAACTCAACAATAATAGATGAAACAGACTGTACAAATGACTTGCCCAGTACATATGCACTTGACCCTTTGCACTCAGGTCACGTGTGTGACAAAGTTAGTTGGGCGATATTTAAAGAACGAGAATCATACTTGGAGTAATATTTGGTGAGATGGAGGACATATACAAGTTAGCTTATGACAGGAAAATATAGATTATCCAAATTGTATTTTTCAAATAGCATAAACTTTTCATGTTTTGGGGTCACGTGAGTGACATTAGAATGCATAGACAAATTTCCTTTGTCCTTCAACTTAATTACTTGCAAAGGACCTAGGAAGGGTATCATTTCACTATATAGTGACAACTATTAAAGCTCATACTGCGAGATGACTATTATATGGTGAAAAGGGGATATTTTTTTTAAACTTTAACTTATGCCAATGTAATTGTATGAAAATTAGCATAATTGGGTCTTCAATTAATGAAAAAAATGTGATCCATTTAACTTTACACATTACTCTTCAAGAATATACTACTCAAAAACAGCAAGAATTAACTTCTTTTTTGTCAAAAAAAAGTTTCACTTTACAAAGAATGGCCCACTACCGCAATGTCCACTACAGCAATGTCCATTATCGCAATGTCCACCACTCTTGGATTTCTTGAGCCGTGGCATTTTTCTTGCCTTGTTTGTTGGTAGTTGTGGAAATGGAATGGCGATGGCCTATTTTTCTGTGTACACGTGCGTTTAGGGTTGAATAAATGTGTTCTATCTTGAAAATACTTTTGGGAAAATGTAAATCGCTGCATAGTTATGGGCCAGCTGACATATAATGGTGCGCTTGCAATGCACTCTGAATAAGCTCATACGAAACTCGCTGCCAGTCGCCTTGCTCGATCTAAATTCGCTGTAAGTCGCCGTGCTCGATCTAAACTCGCGCTAATCTCGTGGGCAACTCCGCCTGACTCGTAACACAATCGTAGTACTCGTATCCCACTCTTGGAAACTCGAATAGCACTCGGGTATACTTGAAGGTGGCGAGTTATGAAGAGTGCATCTCGAGCTTCTTACGAGTAATGCGAGTATGTTGCGAGTATTGCGAGTATATTACGAGTTTAAACGAGTTCAGCACGAGTTACAACGAGTTAGTGAAAATTTTGAACATGTTCAAAAATTTTGGAACTGCTTGCGACTTCAAGGAGAGTTGTGCAGAGTTCCAACGAGTTACGCCGAGCCGTGCCGAGTTGTTGCGAGTTATCCCGAGTTACATGAAGAGCTTTACGCGAGTTATCGCGAGTGCCTCCTTGAGGCAACTCGCCACAACTCTCCATAACTCGCCACTATAACTCGGCTAAGTGGGAACCCTGCTTAAGATGGCACCGACCTGACAAACTTGCTCATATTATTTACGTTGGTTTCTCGGAAACAAAAATTCTATAGGTCTCTCGGGTGCAGACCGGGGACTCCCTTTGCAGGGATCCCGAATACCTAAATATCTTTGAAAAGGCTTGAAAGAAGAAGATTCGAATAGCTAAAATCAAAGAATCAAAGAAAGATCTTTTCCGAGGAAATTGGTTTCGCGCTATTTGCATATCTGTCAAAAGGAATTTAACAAAAAACATTCATGACGACTGGATTTATCAAGTTTATTCAATTAACAAAGTATTTAAAGTGAAATCAATGTGAAAATATAATAACTGATATAGCTATGAAAACAACCTCACTGACCGAATATGAGGTGGCGGTTGCTCGAGTATGGG
This sequence comes from Heliocidaris tuberculata, assembly GCA_025618425.1. Classification (NCBI taxonomy): domain Eukaryota; kingdom Metazoa; phylum Echinodermata; class Echinoidea; order Camarodonta; family Echinometridae; genus Heliocidaris; species Heliocidaris tuberculata. Next base: position 28,825,103 of record CM046844.1, on the reverse strand, counting down.
AGGGGGGGGGGGGGGGGGGCTGCAGCCCCCCATGTCCCCAGGCATTCCTCATACGCCTATGTATTGCCCCCTCATCCCCCATCCCCCCATCCCCCTCTTGCTGTCCCAGCGACAGCTATATCAGAGCATTATATTTTATATGAACAACAGCACCATCACGATCACGTGGTGACGAGTATGGTGGTTGATCCAGTGTCCGAACACTTTTCAGAAAATCAACGATAGCAAATAAAATATCAAACGAATATCCGTCAATCTTACATAATGAATGCTCAAAGTCCTACAGAAAAAGAAGTTGATGGAATTTTTAAAATACAACGTAGATTTAATACGATATTCCCTTCCGAGTGAACCCCTTCCCAACGACGCGGCGTTTTGCTCCCTTGTAAAAGGTACTGTATTTCCGAACGTGTGAAACCTATGGGAAAAAGACACAACCTTGGTATCAATAGTGTGGTTTTCATACGCGTAATCCCACGCGTATGAAAACCCATTTTAGGCGCTTAACTGTACACGTTCGGTAATACAATCTGTTCGGAATTACAATCCATGCACGAGTACCATGCCACACATACGCGTTCGAGCGAGCGCGTACGTTACATATATTTGAATGAAAATGATAAGCATGAATATCTAAGAAACAAAAACGCGCGATAAAAGCGACAATAGAGGGTATTAATTATGGCTGCATTTGTTCCTGGTCAGGAGGAGCAGGAAGAAGATGCATCAGAGCTTAAATTTCCCAAAGGTGAGATGTCCATTTTTCAATTTTTAGTAGAGTTTGATGAGATAGAATAGATCTCGAAATGAGTTAAACTGTACATGCCCAGCCCGACGTGTTCATTTTTGTGTAGGCCTACAAGTAGTAGCAGGGTACCGTAGTGTATGCAGCACTTCGTCATGTTTATCACAACTTGAAACACGATTCAGAAGATTCAAAACAGAGCAAAAAGGCAAGATTAAGAAGCAGAAGACATACTGTATATGATTTGGTGCCCCATGTCTGCGCATACCCGTAACTGCGCGATTCTAACAACACAAACATGACAAAATGCAAAAGACGCATTGAACTGTTGAACACAATCATCTTCATATCATTATCAATTTTAGTGATATGTATCAGCGAAAAAATGAGGAAAAACTGGTGAAGAACGTCTATTTTATGCATTTTTACTCACATGCCTTGAAAATGCCACCTTTCATTTTTTTCATGCAAAATATCCCGAACTGCGTGTTAAGTGAATGAGTGCGCAGACAAGGCAAGGCAAGGGAACCTTCCCTTTTTTAGTGTCAAAATGACAGCGTCGCCTATTCTTGTGAAAATGAAATTGTTCTTATTCGAATTTTAATCAGATTTTCGGCACAGTTACACTCTAGGATATGAGGATTAAAATGAGGTCAGTCATTAGAGGAATACCAAAGCCTCAAAGGAAAAGCTTGTCAATTTCAAGTGAAATGTTAGGTGCGCAGACAAGGGGCTCCCCACACCACGTATAGTGGTCATACTGACCACTACGCGGGACGAATGCAAAAATACTAGTCATTTTCTATCGCATGTACTTAAGGTATGGGGGAAAAAGTAAGATAAATGTTTAAAATACTTCCTTTCAAATTCAGCGCTTTAAAATCTCTTTCCTACCTTAAATGGCCGTTAGGAAGAACTTCTGATATTTCCAGCAAATTCCAAAGTCAAAATCATGTCCAAAACCTAAGAAATCCCCGCCAATTTTTTTTGCGATCGCATGTTGTTTTCATGGTGCCGATGTTTTTAGACTAAATCGGCCAATAAAATTTTGTCCACAACGAAACTCGGTATCGCGTGCACATCGATCTCTACGATCGCACACACGGAAAATCGGGACTTACGTGTGCGCGATAGGAACCGAACTTTTAACGACCGAATTTTTTAGCGGGAGATGTCAGCGCTCGCGGCGATCAGGAAATGTACATCATGACTTGCGATACCCCGTTTCGCCAGAAGTGACAGTAAATTACGGATTTCGTTTTCGAAATTATCTTTTCCAACATCGGTGAGTTGAATTTATTGTATTTCATGAATATGTTGGTGTCGTTTCTTGTAAATTAAATGCCGATTATGAGTGAATGTTGTTGACTTTTGTGCAGTGGTGTTTTGAAAGTGTCGAGGTGGATGACTGCCTAGAGTCTACACACGAAGTATAGTAAAGTCGCTATGAGTGGGGCTCCCCATCATATAAATGGAAGAAGGAGGAGGAGGAAGAGGAGGCCTGGAGGAGAGGGAAAGTGGAGAAGAAGGACTGAGCAGTGAAGGAGGAGGATGAGACATGTGAAGTACTGAGGAGAAGAAGAAGAAAAGAAGGAAGAGGTAGAAGAAAAGAAAGAAAGAAAGAAGAAGGAGGAGAAGGAGAGAAGAAGAAAAAAGAAAGGAGTAGACTCAGCAGTAGACCGAAAATTCTGTCTCTCGATAGCTCTTCACTTAGATTGTTAGAAACAGAAACGGTCGTCGTGGTCGTATCACTCTGCTGTGCAAACCGACTACACGCCGATGCGCGATGTGTAGTGGGAAAAATCGCAATAATTTGATTTTTACTCATTATCTAAATCTACAAAGCATAGACCCTATTATTATTGAATTGGTTAGGTGGCTTAGGCCTAGGCCCTACTATTTAAGAAATCGGTTCAACTTACCAATTTGAATAATTCGTAAAGCTCCTTTTTCAAGCAATTCAGGGTCCAAGGTATTCTCCGTTTATCTTGCAGCCATATTCAAACTGTTATTAGTGTGTAAGTCAATGTGTATTCGGTTTGCACAGAGTGATACGACCGTTTCTGTCTCTAAGTGAAGAGCTAACGAACGAGAGATAGAATTTTCGGTCTAACTCAGCAGTAGAGGCGCACAGCCGATTTGAGTGACTCTCCCACTTGGGAGAAAGTCTCTGAGTGATATTGGAGACTTTGCTAACAAGAGGACCAAAAAAAACACCAACAACAAGGCGCTTTTTCTCTGCCAAATTTTTTCCCCTCAGAAATCAGAAGCCCATTTGTTTTGTGTGTGGATCATAACAAAAAATGTTATGAAAACAAAAGTAGACAGATTTTTAAAGTAGATGGTGATAAGGGGTACTTTTTCATGAGGAATCTGCTTATCACATTTTCATTTTGAGCCAAGGTAATCCCTCTGCTGCAAATGTAAACAAAGAAACTTGGTGTCCTCATGGGAGACTGTCTCCCAAATAGGCCATCAAAAATGTTGACATAAGTCTCTGATAATAGAGATGGTCTTCCAAATGGGGGACAGTCTCCAATATCGGCTGTGCACCTCTACTGCTCAGGCGCGGCCCTACACTGCAATTAACTCCTCGTAAAGTCGTAAAAGCTTTTGAATTCCTAACGGCTACCGAGGCCATGTGCTGAGAGAGGAGCAAAAATCCTCGAAAATTCACCTTCTTGTAGCTCCCTTATTTGGGCCTCGAAAATCATGAAAATTCCAGAGTTCATAGGAAATGATGATATTATGCTTCATATCAATTTTCACTGAAAACGGTTGAGTATTTCTTGAGATACAAGTATTTTTCTGTTTCAGAGTACCGTGAAAATAGATTTTTTTTTTTCCTGACAAAAGTCTGGGACAAAATGAATATGCAAACAATTGACATATTGCTAGACTTTAAACTCCAGTCTCACTCCCTGCACAGTTTCAAGTTTGCGCAGTTAGTAGTTTTGTGTAAAACTGCCATTAAAAATCGAAGAAAAGGCATAAAAAAACTGAAATTGTACCACTATCTTCAAACAATTTCACCTCTCTGTGCATGCGCTCAGCCGACGTCATCCTTTAGCCTCAGCTTGCGGTCACGTTGATCAGCTGTTTCCTGGGTCCTGTTTCATAAAAAACTTGTCATCAAGGACAAGTTGTAATAACTGTTATAAGCTATGGAAATCCTTGCAATCCGATTGGCTGAGAGCAAATTTGTCGGTAAAAATCACTGACAAGACACTTGGTGAAACGCCCCGTTTACTCTCGATCTTATGTGTATACGTACGCCTAGCCTGTACGCTAGCTGTCTGTATGTTGCAGGTAGGTCGAGGTCGTAGATGTGACCACTATATACAGCATGCGAGGTAGATTTTTTTATAACTGGGGGGAAAAATTGCTACAGTTGGAGCAATCCACCTTATTTTAACCAGGGCTTGACACTAACTGAAAATTTTGGTGGTCCAGTTGGTCAACCAAATTTGACTTATTTTTCATTTTTGGTGGACCACACTCAATTTTGGTTGTACACATTAAAGGGTACCTGAGGCCTGAAAAAATAATTTGTGTATAGTTAGCGTACACAAAATCAACCCCAGAAAACTTAACACGACATTCAACGGTGACAGCATACAGGAGATATTGATTTTTGAAAATAAAATACCCCCCAAAAGTAATATAAATAAGACTTGAGCAAAGACTAGTCGATCGATCACGATAGCTCACCCTAACGATATATAGATTCAGGAACATCTTCACTTTCAATTTTTGATTCGATAAATGAATTTTGCGACTTGGTTCTAATTTATTTGTTACATTTGGTCTGTAGATTCTTGTAATTTATGCGCCGAACCAATTTTCTATTCGATATAAACATTTTGCGTTGTATACATCATCCATTTCATGTTTTATTAGGGTTTTATATTATTCATTAGTTATGTGCCAAATTAATTTCCAATCGATAAAAAAACAGTTCGCGTTGTATCCTTCATTCATTTGTTGTTTCACTAAGGTTGAATATTGTCCCTAAGTTCCGCCCAAATCAATTTTCGAGTTTTTGTCAGCCCCAGCGCTGCACATAGCAGACGACAAAGCGATAATGCCATCGCGATAATTCCACTATCACCTTTATTCCAGCTTAGAGCTAAAATCTCAGGCCTTAATTTGTTCTCCAGTAAAAGACATTTATATTCTTTCATTTAATATGATTTTTTATTGAATTCATGTTGCAATAATTCAGATTTGGTGTCAAATTATTGAATTTCTTTCATTCTCAGGTACATGTATACTCACATGACTCATTTTTTTTTTTTTTGTCTCGCCCACCGGAGGTGAAGGCAAGACTAAGGGATCCAAATGGTGTCCGTCCGTCGTCCGTTGTCTGTCGTCCGTCGTCCGTCGTCTGTCACAAATGTTAAAGTTTACCTACAAGACTCTCTTAGGACGCATAACTTGGCAACTGTTGCTGCAATGGCAACCAAACTTGGGTGATAGAAGCACTAGGGGTGTCTTCATGTTATGGTGTTGTCGGAGGTCACATGATGACGTCAAAGGTCATTTGAGGTCATATATTAAAGAGTACCTGCAAGACTCTCTTTTCATATATGTTAAAGTTTACCTGCAAGACTCTCTTTTGACAAATAACTTCACATCAGTTGCTTGGATTACAACCTAACTTGGGTCATAGATGCATTGGGGCTACCTTCATGTTATGCTGCCATTGGAGGTCACGTGATAAGGTCAAAGGTCATTTGAGGTCATACGTTTAAAGTTTACCTGCAAGACTCTCTTATGACACATAACTCAGCACATATTGCTGCAATGGCAATCAAACTTGGGTGGTAGATGCACTTGGGGTAAATTCATATTATGGTGCCTTCGGAGGTCACATGGTGAGGTCAAAGGTCATTTCAGGTCAAACATTAAGTTTACCTGCAAGACTCTCTTATGACAGATAACTTTGGAACTGTCACTCACTTTTCAACCAAACTTGGGTTGTAGATGCACAGGGACCTGCATGTTATGGTGCCATCAAAGGTCACGTGATAAGGTCAAAGGTCATTTGAGGTCATATGTTAAAGTTTACCTGCAAGACTCTCTTATGACACATAACTCTGCACATGTTACTGCAATGGCAACCAAACTTGGGTGATAGGTACACTTGGGGTACATTCATGTTATTTTCGCGAGTGGGCGAGACACAATATCGCTTATGCGCTTGTTTTTTAAAAATAAGACATGCACACGCTGGTATCAATATGCCTATAGCACTTCATTTATTTGATGTACAATCAAATATGACTCATGTTCGCGATCGTAAAATTTGCTGTCCCGATCGCGATCTTAAAAATCTGCTATCGCGATCGCGAACGTGAATCACATGACTTATATACGTGTTTGAGAAGAAAGGATATTCAGAGAAATTCAGTTTTTTGACACCAAAACCAACTTTCTGAAACAGGAATTTAACAAAAAAATCAAATTAAATAAAAGAATACAAATGTCTTTTACTAGAGATCGAATTGTGGCATGAGGTTTCGGCTTTGAGCTACAATTAAAGTGAAATTTAAGCCAATTTATTTTTAAAGTGTCTAATTAACTTTTACATGGCAGAGTTTATGTTTAAATTAAATGCAAGGCTTGAAAATAACAACTTAAACAATCATGTCACATGCACATCACTCGCTGTTTATCATCAACATGCAAACGTTTTGTGAAAATGTGTGACACATTTGAACATCACATTTGAGCTCTTTCCTTGTTTTGGGAGGATCGGTGCGGTGATTCAAAATTTTTGGTGGTCACCATGGGACCGCCATTTCCTTTGCTTTTTTCAAATTTGGTGGTTCGACACATCATTTTGGTGGACTTTGACCTCCGGACCACCGCTAGTGTATGGAACATGTTGGATTCAATGAATTTTAGAAGAGAGAGAGAGGGGGGGGGGGGAAGATTGGGATCATTTCCCACCCAGCAATTTATAGACTTTTTTTCATATGCAGGCTTATCAGCAGAAAAAAATTCACACATGGTTCATATTGACAAAAATATATGGCTTCACCGGGCATCCTGGAGGTGATCTGAGAGGACCAAAGCTATTTTGCAGGTTGGAAGTATGCAGTGACACATTTATTGGTCCATATTGAGTTAAATATGACCTTATCACATCCCAGGGAGGTGCTTTGGGAGGATCAAAACAACTTTGGAGTTTGAAAGTAGGCATTGTGCAGCTTAAATTGACACAGCCATTACAGCCCAGGAGACAAAGTTATTGTACATTATTAAATCAGCAATAAATCTAACCCAATCAGCTTTTGCTATTACACGTACTGTAGGCCCCTATTCATGTTGCCTTGGAAAGTTGGAAACACCTTGTACCAGAATAAGTTTCATATCGACTCATCTCAAAGTCTTATTTATGGTCCACCTTTCAGAGTTTGAGCAAGCAGAGACCCTTCTTATCTCTGAAGTAAGGATGTTATTGGAGCACAGAAAACAACAGAATGAAAGTCAAGAGGAAGAGCAGGAGCTCAGTGAAGTTTTCATGAAGACACTGAACTACACAGAGAGATTCTCAAGGTTTAAAAACAGAGAAACCATTAGTGATGTCAGAGGGTGAGTTCTAACAGAAATTTTAGTACTCCTGACTTAAAGGGCAATCCAACCTTGGTAATAAGATGATTTGTGTGAAAGCAGAAAAATAAGAAAAACAGGATGGTGAAAGTTTGAAAGAAATCGGACAAGGACTAAGAAAGTTATAGATGTTTGAAAAATGAGATCACTACATCTATGCGAATCTGAAATTGGCAATTTGTTGAGTCAGTTGTGACATTTTTGTGGACAACTCTCCCATTTGTCGTACACAAAAATATCATTAATTTGCGGTTTTCTTTGAGGCGCTTTTACCCTCGGGGCAGTACTCAAAATATATTGGAGATGACATATTGTTATAGGTCCTCATGAATGAAAAGATCCTACTGAGTTATGCATTTTGAAAAAAAGTGACATTTTAGTCATTTTGTGTGTTAGAGCGAATGGGGGAGTTGTCCACAGCTACATGTACATCACAATGACATTACCTATTTGGCCAATTTGAAATTCCCATGTGCATAGTGATTACAACTTTCAAAAATTCATAACTTTCTTATTGCTTGTCCAATTTCGTTCAAACTTTCACCAATCTGCTTCTCTGATTTTTCCTCTTTCTTTCAAAGCAACTTGCTATTAAGGTTGGATTTCCCTTTAAGGATTCCCAAGTCTTGCCACGATGTGGTGGCACTTAGAGGAATTTATTTTAGAGTAGTACACTATGTCTTTAAGCAAGATTTCACGAACCATTTTTCAGGCACAAAGTTTGAACCTACCACCACTATCCTGCATCTGTGCATCCTCCTGTTATCCCTTTTGTAATTATGTTCAGTGTAGTAAAATCACGCAAAACCGTTATAACGCAAACCCGTAATAAATTGACGTCGAAATAGTTAATCGATTACCAGGAGATCACTCTCCGCGCTCCACTGTGCAAGAGAATTTGCACGCAAACCCTATGTGAATGAAGAAGGCATAAACGATTCCAAGATGCCTTCTCAATCTTTAAATTCACAGGGACGGCTTTAAAAAGCGAAGGGACGGCTGCAAAATACAATACTTTTAAAGAGAAATATATACTTGATCAATCTATCCGCGGCGAATTTTTTTTCCCCGTGGCGTTTTGCTATAAATCAATCAAAATCATAATTCATCTTTTGCAAGCAGCTGAAAAGAACGCCTGATAGATGCAATGACAGTCGTTGTTTGTCAAATATCCACGTGTGTATGATGACCAACACGGCTGGCGTGGCAGCAGTACTATAGTATTTCTTTGTTTTTCTTCTCTCTATCTTCATTCTTTGCTGATGAATTTCTTTGTTCTTCTTCTCTCTTGTCTTCTTTTTCTTATGTATTCCTTTGTTTTTCCTCTATCTGTCTTTTTTTCTTAATGTATTTCTTTGTTTTTTTTCTCTCTGTCTTCTTTTGATTTCTTATTGTATTTCTTTGTTTGTCTTCTATCTTCTTTTTTTCCTTATGTATTTCTTTGTTTTTCTTCTCTCTGTCTTCTTTTTTTCCTTATGTATTTCTTTGATTTTCTCCTCTCTTCTTTTTCCCTTATGTATTTCTTTGTTTTTCTTCTCTCTTCTTTTTCCCTTATGTATTTCTTGTTTTTCTTCTCTCCGTCTTCCTTTCCTTATGTATTTCTTTGTTTTTCTTCTCTTTGTCTTCCCTTTTTTCTTATGTATTTCTTTATTTTTCTTCGCTCTTCTTTTTTCCTTATGTATCCCTTTGTTTTTTTTCTCTCTGTCTTCCTCTTTCCTTATGTATTTCTTTGTTTTTCTTCTATCTTCTTTATTCCTTATGTATTTCTTTGTTTTTATTCTCTCTGTCTTCCCTTTACCTTATGTATTTCTTTGTTTTTCTCCGCTCTTCTGTTTTTCTTATGTATTCTTTTGTTTTTCTTCTCTCTGTCTTCCTTTTTTCCTTATGTATTTCTTTGTTTTTCTTCTCTCTGTCTTCCCTTTTTCCTTATGTATTTCTTTGTTTTTCTTCCATCTTCTTTTTTCCTTATGTATTTCTTTTGTTTTTATTCTCCATATCTTCTTTTTATTTCTTTATGTATTTCTTTGTTTTTTTCTCTCTTCTTTTTCCCTTATGTATTTCTTTGTTTTTATTCTCTCCGTCTTCCTTTCCTTATGTATTTCTTTTTGTTTTCTTCTCTCTGTCTTCCCTTTTTCCTTATGTATTTCTTTGTTTTTCTCCGCTCTTCTTTTTTCCTTATGTATTTCTTTGTTTTTTTTCATCTGTCTTCCTTTTTCCTTATGTATTTCTTTGTTTTTATTCTTTATATCTTTTTTTTTATTTCTTTATGTATTTCTTTGTTTTTCTTTTCTCCGTCTTCCTTTCATTATGTATTTCTTTGTTTTTCTTCCATCTTCTTTTTTCCTTATGTATTTCTTTGTTTTTATTCTCCATATCTTCTTTTTATTTCTTTATGTATTTCTTTGTTTTTTTCTCTCTTCTTTTTCCCTTATGTATTTCTTTGTTTTTTATTCTCTCCGTCTTCCTTTCCTTATGTATTTCTTTGTTTTCTTCTCTCTGTCTTCCCTTTTTCCTTATGTATTTCTTTGTTTTTCTCCGCTCTTCTTTTTTCCTTATGTATTTCTTTGTTTTTCTTCTCTGTCTTCCTTTTTCCTTATGTATTTCTTTGTTTTTATTCTTCATATCTTTTTTTTATTTCTTTATGTATTTCTTTGTTTTTCTTTTCTCCGTCTTCCTTTCATTATGTATTTCTTTGTTTTTCTTCCATCTTCTTTTTTCCTTATGTATTTCTTTGTTTTTATTCTCCATATCTTCTTTTTATTTCTTTATGTATTTCTTTGTTTTTTCTCTCTCTTCTTTTTCCCTTATGTATTTCTTTGTTTTTATTCTCTCCGTCTTCCTTTCCTTATGTATTTCTTTGTTTTTCTTCTCTCTGTCTTCCCTTTTTCCTTATGTATTTCTTTGTTTTTCTCCGCTCTTCTTTTTTCCTTATGTATTTCTTTGTTTTTTCTTCTCTGTCTTCCTTTTTCCTTATGTATTTCTTTTTTTCTCCCGCTCTTTTTTTTCTTATGTATTCTTTTGTTTTTCTTCTCTCTATCTTCCTTTTTTCCTTATGTATTTCTTTGTTTTTATTCTCCATATCTTCTTTTTATTTCTTTATGTATTTCTTTGTTTTTTCTTCGCTCTTCTTTTTTCCTTATGTATTCCTTTGCTTTTCTTTTCTTTTCCCGTCTTCCTTTCATTATGTATTTCTTTGTTTTTCTTCCATCTTCTTTTTCCTTATGTATTTCTTTGTTTTTATTCTTTATATCTTCTTTTTATTTCTTTATGTATTTCTTTGTTTTTTTCTCTCTTCTTTTTCCCTTATGTATTTCTTTGTTTTTATTCTCTCTCCGTCTTCCTGTCCTTATGTATTTCTTTGTTTTCTTCTCTCTGTTTTCCCTTTTTCCTTATGTATTTCTTTGTTTTTCTCCGCTCTTCTTTTTTCCTTATGTATTTCTTTGTTTTTCTTCTCTGTCTTCCTTTTTCCTTATGTATTTCTTTTTTTTTTCTCCGCTCTTCTTTTTTTCTTATGTATTCTTTTGTTTTTCTTCTCTCTATCTTCCTTTCTTCCTTATGTATTTCTTTGTTTTTATTCTCCATATCTTCTTTTTATTTCTTTATGTATTTCTTTGTTTTTCTTCGCTCTTCTTTTTTCCTTATGTATTCCTTTGCTTTTCTTTTCTCCGTCTTCCTTTCATTATGTATTTCTTTCTTTGTTTTTCTCCATCTTCTTTTTCCTTATGTATTTCTTTGTTTTTATTCTCCATATCTTCTTTTTTATTTCTTTATGTATTTCTTTGTTTTTCTTCGCTCTTCTTTTTTCCTTATGTATTCCTTTGCTTTTCTTTTCTCCGTCTTCCTTTCATTATGTATTTCTTTGTTTTTCTTCCATCTTCTTTTTTCCTTATGTATTTCTTTGTTTTTATTCTCCATATCTTCTTTTTATTTCTTTATGTATTTCTTTGTTTTTTTCTCTCTTCTTTTTCCCTTATGTATTTCTTTGTTTTTATTCTCTCCGTCTTCCTTTCCTTATGTATTTCTTTGTTTTCTTCTCTCTGTCTTCCCTTTTTCCTTATGTATTTCTTTGTTTTTCTCCGCTCTTCTTTTTTCCTTATGTATTTCTTTGTTTTTCTTCTCTGTCTTCCTTTTTCCTTATGTATTTCTCTGTTTTTATTCTTTATATCTTTTTTTTAATTTCTTATGTATTTCTTTGTTTTTTCTTCTCTCTGTCTTCCTTTTCCTTATGTATTTCTTTGTTTTTCTTCTCTCTGTCTTCCTTTTTTCCTTATGTATTTCTTTGTTTGTCTTCTCTCTGTCTTCCTTTTCAGTATGCACAACACTTGGGTCAAATACGGGCGAACGACTAATAAGAGACTAGGGAAATCGCTAGACCGTTCGACCTCGCTGTGCGGGGCTTACGTAACAATCAGCAAATATAACGCTAAACCGTTATAACGGTTTTGCGTGATTTTACTACACTGATGTTTGTTTCTATTTCTTTGTAAATTCACTTGATCTTGAATAAAGACATGATTTAACAACAATAATTACTCAGTTCAGTTTGCATGAAAGATAACCAAGAACATCAAAAGCAAAGCCTACACAGCGCTTGTTCGTCCCCAGCTTGAGTATGGCAGTGAAGCTTGGAACCCATGGACTTTGCCATCAATGCAGAATCTTGGGAAAGTACAGCGAGCTGCCACCCATTTTGTACACCAAGACTACAAGAGAGTAACCTCGGTCACGGCACTTGTCAGCAAACTGCGATGGGACACCCTTCATAATCGCCGGCTTCTTGCACAATGCACCTTGTTTTACAAGATTCACTATCACCACATTAATATGTCTTTTCCTGCTCACATCACCCCAGCTACATATCTCAACAGAAATGATCACCCTCTTAAGTACTCAGTGCCCGCAATTTCTATCGATAGCTTCAAGTACTCCTTCTACCCTCGCACCATCCGGATGTGGAACCAACTGTCGGTTGCCGCAGTAACATCTCCATCAGTTACCACCTTTCAGGATGTTCCTCTACCCATCATCAGAGCGTTGCTCATCTTGTTGGATCCAAGCTGCTGTAGACTCCACGTCTCGGGTTTTACTTGCACGTCCACTGTTTTATTGTAAATAACAGCCATCATGCACCACTTTATGCACTGCCACTTTGCCAGCACATTGCATGACATCCCAGTTTAGCTGTATGACAAGCTGCCATCGGGATTAAATTTACAAGTAACAAGTAATGATGGTACCCCGACATAGGGCCTGTACTAGATCAGTAATATACTAGTATTCTAAAAGTAGGCTTGAAAACAAAAGTAGTCCAGAATTCAAAGGAGTAGTAATAGTATCAAGTTTTGACGACCCTTTTTTGCCTAGCCTCATATACTGTAAGAAGCTTCCTACATATTTGTGATTTCTGTACTGTGTTTCCTTCTCTACTTGTAGATTATTACAACAGCAGCAACCTAAGCTCCACAAGTTTGAACTTGCCCTGCTTGCCAACCTCTGTCCAGAAACTGCAGAAGAGGCCAAAGCCCTGATTCCAAGGTATCATGAGTTTGACATGACAGCATGGCTTGTCTGCCACATGCTCTGGGGACAATTGCTCCGCAGTCAATTTCCTACACTTAAATGAACCTCTAACTTCAGCCATGGTCCAAACACTACACCTAACCTTACAAATAACCTTAAAGATAAAGTTGAATTCTGGTCATGAAATTAATTGTGAAAGAATGTGTCTCAAATCAATTGGGAGAGGTTGATTATATAAGCACATAAGAATTTGTATATGCTGTAAGGTTTTGGAAATACCAACATGATAAGAAATTGACTCAATTTTGCTGAGAGTCGCATGCACTGCACACAGAAATGTGTACCTGTGTATGGAACTACCACAAATGTTTGGCCCGAGCATTTCAGCATTTGTTTCTTGTCATAATTTTAATGTGAGGGAATTTGAAGAGCAATCCTTTTCACGGGACATTTCACTATGATAATCTTCCAAACTAACATAAAAAGAATGAGGAAGCTCACAAATTATTTTTTACCTTTCCCAGGACTCGACCTTCCCTTTAAACCCAATTGCAACCCTAATCCAGACTCAAATATCTCGAAAGAAAGCCTGGGGGTAATGTTGGAGCACCGACAGCATGTCCTAATGTAAATCATTTAGCAGTACTAAACAGTACTAAACATATACACTCTTGAGTCATTTTCTTAGCTATGTCAATTTTCAGATCACAACAATACCTATTGGTGCATTACACCTACCATTTGTTAAGATCCAAAATCTATAAAAGGACAGAACTTGAACCAAAGTGACAATATACAATATTCATTTTTATGCCTCTACCACTGTGGTGCCCAAAGCATTGTTTTTCGTGGTTGTCCATCTGTTTGTCCTACTTTTTAAAATCTTGATATGGCCCTACCCAGATAGAAAACTTTCTCAAAAAAATTTTCAATCATGAAACATACCATGTCATGTTCAAACTTTATAGACATTGTGAAATGTGAATTCTAGTTATTTCAGTCAAACCTGTCTGATTATTTTTCACTTAGTATTTTACATCTTATCTTCTTCAAGAATTATGATTTTCTTCAAAATGTTATCCTTTAAGACATAAAATTTAATCTCTCGATTTGTTAAATGGCAAATTCTCTACCGTTTTGTTTATCAGTAGTTGTTTTGTGATGTCATTAAGAGCTATACCAAATCATTCAACATTCATTTCATTGAATATTTTTGATGTTCAAGCAAGATACTAATTTATTTGCCCTCTTTTGTCCTTTCTTTTTTTTTTGTTACCAGTCTTGAAGGAAGGTTTGAGGATGATGAACTTACTGAAGTCTTGGAAAACATGCAAACGAAGAGGAGTTTCCAATACTGATGCCTAAACTGCGATGTGATAATCCTTTTAAGAAATAATGGAAAGAGTTTTCGGCAGGGTGAAAGAGAAATGCGTCATGCTGTCTTCAACTATGAAACAAACAACTGGTCTGCCACAGTCCACTTTGGCATACTTACAGTGTATATGTACAGTAATTACCATAATACTCATAACAGTGTGGCAGTCCCTGAGTTTCGATCCATAGCAAATAAAGAGTTGAGAAAGTAATCAGTTTCTAAAAAGATGGACATCCATCCTGCTTTAATTTTGGTTTATGAAAAGCAGAAAAGTATGAGAAACAGGTCAGTGAATTTTAAGGAAAATGCAATAAAGGATAAGAGATTTATGAATTTTAATTTTGGTGAAGATTATATGTTTACTCAAAGCTATTTTCTATTAAAGATAAAGTTGAGTTCTGGACCCAGTCACCCTGTTCATAAAACTTGTTATCAATAACAAGTTACATTAGTTGTTATAAGCTACTGAAATCATTGCATTTGATTGGCTGTTAGCAAATTTGTCATAGAAATGTGACAGTTGTTATTGATAACAATTTTTTTTTTATGTGATCTCATTGTAAAAGAAACTGTCTTAAAACAATTAGGAAAGGTTGATCATGTCTACATAAGAACTGGTGTATACTATAAGGTTTTTAAATCATCAAAATGATAAGAAAATTGACCCAACCTCGCTGAACAAGCACATGCACTGGACACAGAAATGGGTATATGGTACTGGACACACCTGTGGCATGAATATTCGGCCCAAAAATTTCAGCTATTCCTCATCGTATTTCGAATACGAGGGCATTTGAAGAGCAATCCTTTTCACGGGACATGTCCCTTTTAGATATTCTTCCAAACTAACGTAAAAAGAATGAGAAAGCTCACAAATTATTTTTCACCTTTCCCAGAACTCGACTTTCAGACAAGGTTCTTACTGGGGGGTGGGGTCAATCTCGGAGACCGATTGTCCGATTCAAGCAAAATATTGCATGGAGGTACATTAAAGTATTAGCGACGGGTTCATGTTTTCATTTAAAGATCCAATGTTAATTATGCATATTATGTGCATATTAATTACCAAAGTACGCTAATTTTTGCTAATTTTCCTTATTTTAAAAGAAAAACATAATAAAAAGTATTATATTGACTCACGATGATTTACAGACATGGATAAGTTTGAGATTTAGGTAATTACTTTGTTTATTATGGTTTTTATCTATATACATATTTACATAAGCATGCATGAAATTTGCATATATTGTCAGATACACACTGATGTGTATGCAAGTATAACTTGATGTTTATGCTGTAAGCCAAACAAATCTTTAGGCTCCATGGACACAGTGATAATAGTCATATTATACTCCTGATAATATTCAAGTCTTTTCTTTTCTTGTAATTAACGAAGTACATGTAATTAATTATGCAAATATGCAAATGAGATGAGTATAGTATAATTCTGATGAGATGTTCAAAAGTAAGCACAATTTCTACCTGAAATGCAAGCTATTACTTATGATTGCCGTGGTCTATCTTACAGGATTCAAGTTTATTCAGCATAAAATTTACATAAATTATACTGAAAGCACATAAATTAGTTTGTGCATGCAAGTACATGTAATGTAGATGTGCATTCCTAACGTACTTGAACATCATGCACCGCCAACATACATGTAGTACTAAGTATGGAACAGAAATTTCTTCCAGCAAAGACATTTCTTCTGTTCAATTGAGAGTTATCGATAATGCAAATATGTTAATTAACCATAAACTTGGCGCAAGTTCTGTATTTAGATTTTCCATACAAAGTGTTGTTAGATTGTTTATAAGTTTGTTCATCTTATGACAATGTTATATTACTTCCCTTTTCAACATGAAGTGATAACTTACACACATAAAATAACAGAGAAAATATGAGCAGTAATTATCAAGTGTAAATAGTATTTTTAGGGTTGTGTTTGAATTTCTTACGTATGCCTTTGTTTTTCATTTCTAGTGTATTCTATTGTTCATATTTTTTATGTTTTGTATTATTTTGACAATGATATTAGATATGACAACCATAAAGGCAAGGAAAAATCAATTATATGGGGAAAATGGATTGTATTTCACAAGTTTCCGAACATGTCCATCCTAATATACACACATGTATGGAAAAGTCACTGTTTTGGGATAACCTTTGACCCTTAATTGTCATGTGACCTTCTAATGCTTGGTCCGACCTTTGCAAATTTAGTGCGAAAAGTTGCGCAAGACGTCAAAGAAAAAAAGTCATGAAAGGATAACTTGATATCTGCCACGGGGGGGGGGGGGGGGGGGGGGGGGGGGGGGAAATTGACCCTCCCCCTCCCCCCCCCCCCCCCCCCACCCCCCCCCCCCCCCCCCCCCCCCCCCCCCCCCCCCCCCCCCCCCCCCCCCCCCCCCCCCCACCCCCCCCCCCCACCCCCCCCCCCCCCCCCCCCCCCCCCCCCCCCACCCCCCCCCAACCCCCCCCCCCCCCCCCCCCCCCCCCCCCCCCCCCCCCCCCCCCCCCCCCCCCACCCCCCCCCCCCCCCCCCCCCCCCCCACCCCCCCCCCCCCCCCCCCCCCCCCCCACCCCCCCCCCCCCCCCCCCCCCCCCCCCCCCCCCCCCCCCCCCCCCCCCCCCCCCCCCCCCCCCCCCCCCCCCCCCCACCCACCCACCCAGTTAATATAGGGTTAAGGTTATCTGTCTCATTAGCATGTTATATTCTCTGCTCAGAGGTTTTTTCAGGGGATGGGGTTATGTTGATGATCATTAATTCATTATTATGCTTTTACACTTTGTACACATTGAGTGGCTGAAGCTTTTATTCAGTTATAATGTACATTCCATTTAGGTAACAACTGACAATAATGTGTTAGTATTTATTTGTACTTTAGGGTTCTGGTAAGGTCTTGCTTTCTGGAACCTCTTTTTATGGATAATGAATAAATCGTACTGATACTGCTTCTAACTCCATTAAAAAATTACAACAAAAAAAAAGGAAAGTTGTGACTAGATTTTAGTGCATGTATTGTAATAATAATGCTCCCACTTTGTTATACATGTTGGTGTCATTAAAAAATGTTAGATTGCTTATTTAAAAAAAAAAAATGTACATGTGTGCATGCAATGTGCATTATTGTATTCACCTAAAGTTTGTACAGTGAAAGCTGCTAAAATGATGATGACCTGTATAGAAAGACCATCTGTTTATAAAGACCACATTTTTAGCTCATCCGGCCCGAATGGGCCAGATGAGCTTATGCCGTGGCGAGGCGTCCGTCGTCCGTCGTCCGTCCGTCCGTCCGTCCGTCCTTCGTCTGTCGTCCGTCCACAATTTCAAAATGCTTCTTCTTCGCCATTTCTTACCCGATTTTAATTCCGTTTGCTTTATATGATAGCACTAGGTGGGGGATTCGAAACTTCTACACAGAATTTTGAAACTCATTAAATATGCTAATTTATGCGCATTTCTCAAAAATCACAAAAATTGCTTCTCCTTCCTCATTTATTGACCGATTTCGATTTTTTTTGTTCCATCTGAAAGACTTTCATGAGGTTCATTGAACTTCTACACAGAATTTTGAAATTTTGTCTACAAAATTAATTATGCTAATTTATGCGATATTTATTCAAAAATCACAAAAATTGCTTCTTCTTCCTCATTTATTGACCGATTTCGATTTTTTTTTTCCATCTGAAAGACTTTCATGAGGTTCATTGAACTTCTACTCGGAAATTTGAAATTTTGTCTAGAAAATTATTTATGCTAATTTATGCGAAATTTATTAAAAAGATCACAAAAATGGCTTCTTCTTCCTCATTTATTGACCGATTTCGATTTTTTTTTTTGTTCCATTTTAAAGACTTTCATGAGGTTTATTAAACTTCTACTCGGAATTTTAAAATTTTTGTCTAGAAAATAGTCACTGTCTCCTTCCAAAACCACATTTAGCCAGATCTGCAATAAGCACTTCATCATCTGTACATGCATGTAACCAATACATGTACATTTCATCGATTCATTACAATGTCTACTGTGTTCAAAGTACAAATTGCATCAATTTCTTTGCTGCATGCCGGATGAGCGCCACATCATTGATGTGCTAGTTTGTTTCCTCAAAGGGTGTTATTCATTGAAACCTGGACTAAAGTTACCTGTACATAAAGGTCACCTGCTTGTAAAGACCACATTTCTTGTCTCCCTGGAGTGGTCTTTGTGCACAGGTTTCACTGTACTTTGTAGTTCCTGTCCAGTCTCTTGTGCAGTGGCCCAGTGGGCGGATATTCCCGCCAAGGCGTTATCCTTGCAGCTGGCCGTGTGTCGGATTTGCTGCCCGAAAGTATTTTCCCTAAAGAAGATTTTCTTTAATCATATATTTTGTTTCTACTTTAGGGTGGACAAATGAATAACATTTGATGAATTCATTAGAATTATATATGAGAGGATTATTTTCATTTAGAAACTACAGTTAATACCTGTACTGGAATATGGTCAGCCAGTTTGGCATTTGTATACGAAATACTCGTCTTGTCCTAAAACAGAAACAGCAACAAATGACTTATCGAAATAGGCTTCAGCTTCTAAATTGGCAGACTCTTGAATCAAGAAGGAAATTTTGTTTGATTTCATATATTTCAATTAATCTTTGTATAACATATTACTGTAAGTTCTATTGCATATTCTTGTTGTGCGAATGTGCACATTTATTGTATATGCAATTTGTAATGAATATGGAACTTATAATTTTATACTTATGTGTTTGCAACCACTGGAATTGGAACAGAAAGCTTTATGCTGCAGTTATTTAGTTAACCTTTTCTGTTCCTGGCGTTCCAGTGGTTGCATTATCTTTATCTTTACTTTGTCAAATTTCTACTTTGTAATGTTTTCTTTGCCAAATAGAATAATACTTATAAGAATAATAATTAACTTTGCATAAGTTGAACCTGTTAGGACCACAAAAAATAGTTTGACTTACGCAAAATTCGACTTAGGAAATGTAAATAACACATGTTAAGCATAGTTTGGTCAAATTTATTGATTCGACGTAGGGAAAGTTCGACTTATGTGACTTCAAGTTACGCAAGGTTAACTGTAATTGTGTAGGATGAAGGGAAAGTACGATAAAATGGGGTGAAATATGCATCAGATTTAAGGTATTATTATGGCGTTTATGGGTGACCAGCCAAGGAGGAAAGTTAAAGAATAGGTGGCATGGTAGGGGTTGATTTAACTGCTTTCTAGAACATAGACAGGATCACACTGCATTTATTTCATCATGACTGTGACACATGGAACTACCTCATGTACATGCACTTGCTTTTGTGATCTAGGATAAATGTTATAGAGGCTTTATGTTTCTCAATGAATATCCCTTTGGAAGACGTGAAAATAAAGTTACATGTATTTGTATATACATTTTGTTTGTATATACATGATTTAGTGTGATAACATTTTGTATTTTAATGGACTGTGCTCAGTGAAAAAGGTAAGAAGAAAGAATGAATGAATAGAGAGAGAGAGAGAGAGAGAGTGAGAAAGAAGAGATACATGTAGATTGAGAAATATAAACAGGGTTTTATACATGTATATATATATATATATATATATATATATATATATATATATATATATATATAAGAATAAAAGAAATAGAGCAATATAGATAGAGATAAGAGGGGAAAATTACCTTTTCACGTATAAAAGAATCTTCAGCTCTTTACTAGCTTATGGACAGAGTGGGGGGGGGGGGGGGCGATTTCACATTCCTTTTCCCCTCCCATTCTTTCTCCCCCCCCCCCCCCCGACTTTTTACTCGGGAAGGCTTCTTCTTCTTCTTCTTCTTCTTCTTCTTCTTCTTCTTCTTCTTCTTCTTCTTCTTCTTCTTCTTCTTCTTCTTCTTCTTCTTCTTCTTCTTCTTCTTCTTCTTCTTCTTCTTCTTCTTCTTCTTCTTCTTCTTCTTCTTCTTCTTCTTCTTCTTCTTCTTCTTCTTCTTCTTCTTCTTCTTCTTCTTCTTCTTCTTCTTCTTCTTCTTCTTCTTCTTCTTCTTCTTCTTCTTCTTCTTCTTCTTCTTCTTCTTCTTCTTCTTCTTCTTCTTCTTCTTCTTCTTCTTCTGGCCTTCTCCTCCTTTCTTCTTTTTCTTCTGTCTCTTCTTTTTCATCATCGTCATCATTGTCAGTACCATTATTATCATCATTATTATTATTATTATTATCAATATTATTATCATTATTTTTATTATCATTATCATCATCATCATTATTATTATTATTATTATTATTATTATTATTATTATTATTATTATTATTATTATTATTATTATTATTATTATTATTATTATTATTATTATTATTATTATTATTATTATTATTATTATTATTATTATTATTATTATCATTATTATCATCATCATTATTATATTTTCTACAAAAGGGTCTTTTGCTATTAATATCGGCAAATTCTGTTCGACAACCAAGCTCTCCTTCTCCCTCCTTCTATACTACTAATCTCGTCAAATTTCAGTCTGCGCACCGCGGTTAGCTAAGACTACGTGTGTAGCCATGAATACGGACGTAAACAACATGGCAGGCACTGCTACTGGAGAAACTACAAAATCTGCAAAGAGCAAAATAAGTTTATCGAATTCCTTAACCAAATATATTCATGATACTGTTTTACCACGGAGACAAGAAATTCATGAGGTTCATAGAGCGCTTATCAGGCGAATAGTTGCGCCCATTTTGAGTAAGATCGGTGAGCTGGATGACCGCTTCCAAAGTGAATGCGAGGGACTGTTGAAAGAAACTGGGAACAGTTTCGTTGGTGTGAACCACAGCGAATACTACCGAGTTGATGTCGCCGTTGTTTTACCGAATCTTCTGTCTTCGAAGTGCTTGTCGAAAGCTTCAGAAGATTCTCCCCAGCAAGGATATTTGTCTGCAGCTTTCCTAGACAGTGCTGCGTGTGACAACCCGTACATTTCACCTCTTTTAGGCTTCGGATATGTTTTGGCGGATCCTGCGAAATCTCTCATCCATGATCTGTTGAGCATCAAGCAAGATAATGTTTCATCAGCCCAGCATGATGATGTCAGCTTTTCAAACAAATCTTTTCTTTCCCCTGGGAAGGTTGTTAAGAGGTTCGCTCACCTCATAGAAGAAAGTGTGGAGATTTTACTGGAGGAGTGTTTCTGGGAGGAAGAGCCGACGATCTATGAAATTTCTGTGAAAAGAGAAGGTGTGTGTGCGTTGATTGATTTGTGTTGATATTATGATATCAATGTTGCCAGTGAATAATTAACATGCTGGGTGAACAAAGTTTGAAGTAGTCTACTCAGGAATTTTATATTTGATCTATAGGGTTATTTGTGTTGTGTAAAACTTTGTGTAATTAAATTTATTGCAAAGTAAAAGTTAGATTTACCGTAAGACTTAATATTATTAGAGCAACTATAAAATTGACTGCTAAATGGTTTTAAAAATATTGTGATCACTCATTCCATTGGTGGTGCCCAAATTTTTGAATATGATATTCTAAATATAATGACTACTCACAAACTTTCATCATAAGTGAAGTTTTGTTACAATTTGTCATGCCTGTGCAGTGTCCTTGTCAAAACATCTATATTTTCCACATTTTAAAGTCTGATGTTTATTATGTACTTTCACATTTTTGTGTGAGATGGTGAAAAATTAATATAAAACTAAGAGCAGTCAAGTGCTAAATTCATCAAACAATCATGAATTATGCCTAAGAGAAAGTTTCTCTCATGTTCACTGACTTATTTGACTACGTGAACCGGTGATCCCTGTATTGTGCCTATATGAGAAGAGAATTCAGTAGTCAACTGGTTAAAGATAAAGTTGAGTTCTGGTCATGAGATTGAATTATGAAAGAAACTGTCTCAAAGCAATTGGGAAAGGTTGATTATTAGCAAATAAGAATTGGTGTATGCTGTAAGGTTTTGGAATCACCAAAATGATAAGAAATTGACTCAGTTCTCTTGAGAGTCACATCCACTGCACACAGAAATGTATATATATGGGACTACACACAAATGTTCGGCCCGAATATATCAGCTGTTTCTTGTCATATTTTGAATGTGATCGCATGTGAAGAGCAATTCTTTTCAGGGGACATATCTACTACGATAATCTTCCAAACTAACATAAAAAGAATGAGAAAGCTCACAAATTATTTTTTTTACCTTTCCCAGAACTCAAGCTTCCCTTTAAAGAAATATTGCAGGATTCCCTTATTTGTCACAATAGCCTTGAAGAGATCAGTAACAATGTCATTGTTGAATCCTGCTTTAGGTTGCTTTTGATTCATGTAGCTTTGCATTGAAGCAAATGCTGGCACAGTTGTTCAAAATGCATTTCAGTGAATCAATACATTAGATCTTTCTTTGAATGAGATTTGACCTTCTTGCAGTTCTTACACTACAATTCTTGAAGTTGGTTAACCATTTGAACTTTGTGCAGAACTTTGTTTAACCATCTTTGTCCTTCTCTTTTATAGGGCATGTTGTTAGGCTACATGTTATACTGAGAGGTGAGGAGTATAATATTGAACTAATCCCTGCACTGGAACTGAATGGCTGGTGGCCGAAGAGCTTGCAGAACTGGGGACCTGAGTGTGCTGCGAGACCTAACCAATGGCTGGACTATGCTCGTATGTCAAAGGTCAAGCACAAATTCCACGTCTACCCCGCCCGCCCTCCACCTGGCCACGATGCCTTCCGACTCTGGTGCGCCTACTTCATTCTGAGTGAGAAGGTTCTAGCTCAAACGGTGATCGAGGAGGAGGCACTAGAGGTGTCATGCCGTGCTCCTGTCCTACTCGCGATGCTCTCACTATGCGAAGAGAACTCCGAGGAGTTTCATCCGATCACACCACGTATCATAACAACGGCGTTCCTCCACCAGTGCACGCAGTATCCTCTCCAAGATGACTGGTCTCCCGACAAGCTTGGGAGAGCATTTGTTGACCTCTTCATGGCACTGGTTGCCATGTTGAAATCAGGGACATGCAATCACTACTTTCTGCCATCAAACAACATCTTGGATAACTCAGAAGACCTGAAGCCTGTTGCACACCATCTTAAAGCCATTCTCAATGACATTGTGGAGAACCCAAAAAAAACCCACTTCTTGCATCTTAATCATAAGCATCCAGACAGAACTGGTAGTACAGCAAGTCGGTAGACACATAACCTTTTAAAAAATTTTCTCACAGAGGATCTGGATTAAAAATTTTAGTCTGTATTGGCCCTGTTTAAAGTTTTAAATTTTGGAGGTTTGGAGTAAAAAATTTGTGGTCCCATGTACATTGCACCCGTTAGTGTCGAGAACTTCAAAGCCTCTCGTCCTACCTGAAATGACTAGCTCATATGCAAATCTTCTTCACCAGTCATTTCTAGTACGTGTACTTATTTAAAAAAGGCCTTGTCAAAAGGCCACTGGTCATGTAATGAACAGATGTCTAAATAAGAGTTTGCTTCTCTGAGAAAATTCATGTTTTGTATTATACGTTTGCTACCAAGAAAATTTCTCTCTCTCAGTAGCTACATGTAGCTGTAGGGGCAAAATCACTCAGAGCTCTGGGCATGAAAAAAATTACGAACTACCTCAAATAAAGAAGAAAATCAAATGAGTAGTAGATTTAACATCTCGATATTCATATTATTGTATACAAATTGTGAGTTTTTTCCCCTTATTTCTGTGCAAGTGTAAAGCTGAAATATATTTGCAGTATTTTTCTGAAGAATTTTATATTCATATGTAAGAAAAAATTGCTAGAAAGAACACGTCGCCAAGGAGTGAACACAAAAACCAACGAAGGCTACTTGTAAACATCGAGTATGAAGGATTCCTTGAAGGTATCACATTATGTCACAATACAGTGTAGTTACTGTAGATCAATAATTCAGATGTGCAATAGGTCAGTTGTATGCAGAGTAGATGTACTATAAATGTGAAAAAGCTGAATGTTTGTATTGTTTTTGTAAGAATGAACACTTTGTAAATATTTCTTAATTACTATGAAGTATATGTGTGCCTCTTGCTCTGTGAGATGCCTTTGCATAAAGTGATTTGTGAGTCATCGTTGATGACTTTCAAATTACCCAGTCATATAATTTATTACTGCCTAAATTATGGGGATCGGTTAATCACATAACAATCATACGAAATAAAATATTGGCCAAAAGAAGTGAAACTGGTATTTGCTTACTTCTGCCTCGATCAAAATTAATTGTGAAGTGTCCCTAGAAATATTGGCAGTCATCAAGTATGATAAGTAGTATTTAACAATTTTTAATATTGACATCATTATGAAATATGTCAAATGGTTTACCAATTTGCTGAAGAGCAGAAGAAAGGGCATCTGTAAAAGCGTTGAGATTTGAGAAATTGATCTACATTTATAGGAAAGTGACTTGATTATCAATAATGGAAATTAAAATTCTATTTGTATCACAGTATAAATACAGCTAAAATTTAGATTGAATCGTAACTCAGGTGATTTCAAAGGAATTTCATACCACTCTCATATTTCCTTGTTGACTTGAGCTTTCAACGTGTATTTTCAAAAGTTCAATTGCACATTATAATTGAATTCTATCAACTCTTTTCTTTATTTGTTGTACTTTTGTTGAAAATGCATATTTCTGTGCCGAATAAATGATAAAAACAGTTTATCACTGCACTTGACCATGACGACTATTATCTGCCATTTGAGGTGTGTACGGAGTCAACAATAACAAGAGAAAGAAAAAAAGAGGGGAGGGAGAATAAAGTGAGAATAGTAAAAGATAAAGAAAAAACAGTGAGACAAGGAAGGAAGGGGAGAAAGAGAAGACTCAATTGCAACCATTCCTAATCTTGTACATGTATCTTTGACAAAATAAAGCAAGGAGCAAATGTCACCAGAGCAAATGTTGAAACACTGCAAAAGCAGAGATCTAAGAGTAAAGGATGGAATTCATGTTGTTTTAAAAAGTAAACCAGGAGGGGGGGGGGGGGGGGGGGGGGAGTGAAATATATGCTCTCTGAACAGAACAGGAATGGGGGAGGGGGTAGATGATGCACAAGAAAACAACTCTGAGGGGAAGGGTTGGAGTACAGAAATGGTGTAAAAAATATTTATCATCTCATCCTACTGGATTAGAGTATCGGTAGCATTTGCATTTGAAACTTGTTTTGATATCCAATCTTTAAGGCAAAGAAGGTTTACTTGTGATGACCAATAAGAAACTACACATTTGAGGGGGGGGGGGGGGGAGGGAGGGAGGGTAATGGTATTACATACCTAATTTTATACAATATTGACATCCCACCTTTCTGACCATTTGTCACATTTGTCCGATACCGATAATGAGATTTTTCATTAAAGATATAAGAGTTGCCCTACTATTAGCAGACACGAGCATACTCCCAAGTACTCACCATGTAGTAGGATGTACCTTTAAAGGAAACCAAAACCCAAGGAGAGAATCAATGTTATTGGAAAGTGAAAATTCAGAGAAGCACTTTACAAAAAGTTTCATTAAAATTGGTTAAAAAATGAGAGAGTTATGGAAGTTTGAAAAGTCTCGTTTTACTTTCTATGGGGATCCTCAAATTGGCAAAAGTGCTTCAAAATGGCTGATTTTGTGAACAACTCTCCATTTGTTTTGTACACAGATTTTCAGATTTTCCCCATTATCTCTCAGGGTGCTCCTTGTCTCTTCCTGAACTCGACATTTGTGGTGTAAAATACATTTTCCCATTATATATGTTGAGCTCAGAAGGAGATTAGCTGCACCTTGAAAGATAATGGGGAAAATCTGAAAATCTGTGTACAAAACAAATGGAGAGTTGTTTACAAAATCAGCCATTTTGAAGCAATTTTGCCAATTTGAGGATCCCCATAGAAAGTAAAATGAGACTTTTCAAACTTCCATAACTCTCTCATTTTTTAACCAATTTTAATGAAACTTTTTGTAAAGTGCTTCTCTGAATTCTCACTTTCCAATAACATTGATTCTCTCCTTGGGTTTTGGTTTCCTTTAATTGAAAATCTCGTTATTGTTATCACTATCGGACAAATGTAGCCCGAGCTTTAGAAACCAAATATTAAAACATGGCATCGGTTTTTACCTCATATCAAATTTTATTCTGTCATTTTCATTTACACATCTCAATATACAAGTTTATGGTACAAATGTATTTCCATCATAATTTTATACTGTATACATGTACATATACCTTTAATGCAATACTTCTTTATTCAATATGATCTCCAAAATTTGCAAATAGCTCTCACAATTTATAAGTGATATGTGCAAGGACAAAAAAATACTCTTTTGTTCACGAGCTTTTATCTAAATTTGCTAGCCTACATAGAGATTTTTCACGTGGCAATTTTTCATGCAATTTTCAATTATTTGTTTTTGTTTCTTTTTTATAACCATGAGCTTTTTCACAAAGTTGCTACAGAGAGATTTCCACAAAGCAATTTTTCATGCAAATTATAGATATTTGTTAATTTTTAAATTTTTATAGCCAGAGCACTTTTCAAGTTTTGAACAGCTTTTTTGAGCTTTCCAGAGCTACATCATTGTTCGTTTTTTCACTAATATGGACACTACACGTACATGTAACAGCTTTCCCATATTGATATTGCCTTCTTCATCTCATAATAAACATCGATAACTAAAAAAAATCATAGGTAGCTTTAGTAGGTTGCCTGACATTTTTGTGCAAAACAAGCAAAAGCCAAACAATGGTTTGGAGCCCAAGACTACCAAATTGAATGCCCCAGATAAAAGAAAACGATCTGACATTATAAAAACCATTTCACATTGTTAGCAATATTCATGCGCTATCATATCTATTTTTATACATTTTGTGATACATGCAAGAGCCTATCACATGTGTGCCTTAATAGCACAGCGTGTATCAGTACACTGTTTTACTGACAGAAATGCATGCACTGAATTAATAGCAAATTTAAGAATAAGGTCAAAATGAGTGTTGCATGATTATGCATATTTCACAGATTAAGAGTGAAGAAAATATTCACACACATTACACATACTGTAAAACTAGGAACTTTCACACGCATGAATTTCAACAAATTTCATGAGTGCTTCAAGTTCATGAAAGTTTCATGATGTGAAATTACTTAATCACAACTGACACAACACTGAAGTTTCTTGCCGTGAAAATCACCGTCATTTACGATTCGCGAAAGTTTCATGTCGCGAACAAGTTTAGTTTTACAATAGTATATCTTGCATAGACTTTGCATGGTTATACACCCCCAAAAAATTGGCATATTCACCTCCAAAAAATAAATAACAAATATAAACATAGTTACATGAATTCACTATGATCTATTATCATGAATCACACTAGTGAATATGTTCATCTACACAGTGATTCTGGATCCTTTATCAATTCTCCTTTAAGGCACTATTTGTCACGTTCAGTCATGTGTTACGGAAGTAATTGCTAATAGACATATTGATAATTGCAATTAAAACATTAAATGACACGTCAATAAGTTACGATAACAACAGGGCTCAACACTAACTTTCTTCTTTGAGGTCCGGGGCAAATAGTAGAGTCTGTGTGTACCACACACCCATTAACATTGCCAAATTCAGATTCAGATTCAGATTCAGATTAAGATTCAGATTAAGATTCAGATTTATTCACTGTTTCAATGAAACTTTGGGTATCTGGAGAGCAATTTTTGGGGTTCATGTTTACCAGATAATTTTTGGGGTCAAGCTTTGTTCACAAGAAACTATATCGTAATTACAAGTACCAAGTACAATTGACCTTTATACGCTGTCATTTTGAAGCCTCAAGTATGATTAAACAAGTAGCGCGTCAACCAAAAAAAGAGCATGTGGGCACACGAATCAGGGGTCATTTAAGGATCACTTGTACCATGTGCTAATTACGGACTGGCTTATTCTAAAGTCTCTATGCATATGTGTGTGTATAAATGTATGTAATTACTTACCCCAATAGTACTATAGGCACTATAGTTGAGCTTATGACTTTACATAAATAATACATGAACATTCATCACCAAATAAGTTAAATTTTAAAAACGAGGGGGGCTAGATGATCTCAGGGGGAGGGGTGGGTGGTGGGGGCACAATACTTTGGGCATGTGATGCAAATTGGCAAGGCCACAAATAAGGGGGAGGGTGTGGGAGGGGGTCCTACTCTCTTCTTTTCACATTTATCTTCCCCTCTCCCTTTCTTTTTCTATTTTTCTTTTTCCTATCCATTTTTTGCCATGCGATGGGCAGCTACGCCACTGAGAAGAACGTATCTCTAACTGAAGAAGTAAGTAGATTTCAAGACATTGTCCAGATCAAAGTCACCCTTCTGTGGTACATTTCTGATGTAATCCTCTAAGATCTTCATGTTTCTGCTGCCTCGCTTTAGTTTAGAGGTATCCTGCATTTCCCTACAACAAAAACAGTAATAAATTGATTACTCTTAAACTAGCTCTTACAAATTCAAGCAAAACACAGTCACTTGAAGTTTTACACAGTATTGCCACTGTGTGTCAATACTGTTGATTCCTCTTATCCAAGAGCCTCGTGTATAAAGAGTCAAAAGAGTTAGAAGTGACTGCGACTCCCAATGGCAAATCAATGATTCATGCCACATGTCTGAAAAATCTTGGGACACACACAACCCCCACACCCCTAAATAAAACAAAAACAGAACAAAACAAACAAGCAAAAACAAAACAAAACAAAACAAAAAGAAAAAAACGACACCCCTCCCCCAACAATGTAATCGTAATTTGTGTGCGATTTTCTCTGACACACATACAGTACATGTACAATCAAAAGTGTAGTCATGACTGGTAACCCACTTTGCAATAGCAGAACAACTATCAAAAATTCAGGTCAGGTTGCATACTTACAATTGTCCATACTTGTCCACCATGAATTCAGCTAGATTGTCTAGAATCGGTTCCTTGTGTAGCTTGACAAACTGGTTCCTACAGATCTGCAAATAAACATTTATAAGACTCAAAAAGTTTAATCAATGAGTAAGTATGGTTTCATTCTGATACCTCTGGTAGTACGCCGACGATTGTCTTGATAGTGAATTAGTGTCATCATTTTCTAGGTAAATAATGTGAATGAATAATATAGAGCATGGCAAAATCGCCACCTGAATTGCGAGGGGGGGGGGAGGACATTCTTAGCCATAATTTTATATAATGAAAAGGTTCCATACAACAAAGTATTTTTAATATGATTTTGATAATTATTTTCAGTTTCTCCACCATGAAAATGTCGCTGATACTTCACTAAATTATTTTCTTGTTACAAATTTGACATTTCCATCTTCTCTCCTTTCTTCCTTTCTTTCAAGATATACAATTATTGATGAAAAGAAATAGTCCATCCCAACACTCTAAAATTGATAACTAAGTCATGTGACTGACATTATTGGAAATTTCTACCCACATTTTGCATATAGAGTGTGATTAATTTGCAATGAAGAAAAAAAAAAAGAAGTAAAATATACATAGTATTTCCTACCTTGTTCATTTGGTTGACAGCGCTGGCATGGGTCCAGTAACAGTCATGTACAGATGCAAAGGTTATTCCAGCTCTGAAAAATAACACAAAATGGAAGAATGAAAAAACCAAACAAACCCCAAAACAAGTACAGATATAATTGTAGTAGAAGTCATGTACAGATACTAGGGAATTTCAAAAGCTCTTTGGAAGTGCATAGTGCATGTTCTTAAAAATATGATTTTCACCTTACAACTGTATTGTGTCAGAACAATACCACTACTACCATCCCTACCACTTGACAATACTACCACTATTACCATAAATCACGACTACCACCAAACAACACTTCTACAAACTAACACCTTGTAACACCATCAGCACTAACATCCCTCCAATCTTACAATTCCTCAATTACTATCCCTACCATCTATTACCAACAATTACCATCAATATGAGTGCATTTATGCTCACATTTTTCAGGCCAGAATGAGCGTTTTGAAAGGCGTGTAGTTCAAAGCATGGTTGCGTTCTTACTCATTTTCGTATAATCGATGATTTAAGACGCCGATTGTAAACTCACAAAAAGGTGCGTTTTGGATAGGCGTTTCTCAAAAAAAAACGGTTTCTGGAGAAGTATAAACGCACAATCATTTGTAAACGCGTTTATAATGACGTCATAGAAACATGTTTCCAATTCACGAGAAAATCCGCATGCCACTTGTGCATGCATATCACATGTGCGCGCAAGCCCCAACTTTATCTGCCCCCGGGGTCAATGTAGCACGCGCAATGCAGCTTTGCGAATCCAGCTGCAGAGCCTGAATTTGCCCGGAGAAAACAAGCATAAACAGTATCCCGTGAAATTGCGTTTTAGATGAGCGTTTCAAAAGGCTCATTCTGCCTTCGCAAAGTAAGCAAAAACGCACCCAATGCCTACTAAGACTACCATCCCTACCACCAACTACCAACAACTACCACCACTGGCAACCATAACATCAACTAGTATAAAGGTACAACTACTATACACTATCGCCATCATCACTACTACAAGTACTACTCTCAATAAGACATCTAAAAACCTACTCCTACTATATTTTCTTTTTATGACTGACAATTTACCTTTGTGAATAGAGTGATGTAAGCATCATGTGAGAAGAGTCCAAGGAATGAATGAAGTTTGGTGGGAATGCATTCTTCTGCTTCATGGTGTCTGGACGTCTAAATAGGTAAAGTACGATCAGGGATTTAGACAATCACATAAAACAAAGTAGAAAATTGAATTATCTAAGGATAAATTAAATAATTTTGTCTATAGAATTAATCCATTCATGACACTTTGTGGTTTGGCACAATAAACTTTTTATTCAGGCCCTATAAAATATACAAGATGCATATGGGTTACCATGTTGCAATTGAAGACAAGAATCCTATAAGGACAATAAGCTCTACAATCCTTAAGTTGGCAACAAGTTGAGAAGTTCAAAATCACTGTTTTAAGAAGAAATTTGAAGAAAAAAAGGTGATAAATTTAGCCTTTAAATAATTCCTGTCCAGATGAGTTTCTATACTTTCTTTCTTTACTTGAATTCAAAGAGGATAAAGAGCTTTAAAAATCCATATTAGTGATAAAATAATATATGTCTCTGACAACACTACCATCTGATGCAAATTTGTTTTGATTTGATTTGATTAGATTATTTAATACCAAATCTAATGTCCCACAGATACAACAAATCAATATACAACATAAACATATTTTGATAAAAGCAAATAACAATATAGCATAATGCTAATCAAGTATAGTCTTAGTAACATAAAATACTTAATTACTTAACAATTAATCATTATAATTTACACTATACAAACCTAATATACACTTTATGAATAGCTCCAATGACTTACTCTGCCTGGCTATGTCTTTCTTCATGATAGATGTTGCGGCCTCCATGAGAGATAAGCTTGAGACTCTTCTTATGATAGGGTTGTATGATGGGTAGCCCTAGAGGAGTAACCCATTCTACCGTCTCACCAGCTTTAGATATCAACCAGGCACTCTCCGTTAACCAGTCCTATAGCGGATGATACAAAAGAACAGAAACAAAGTTCAGTACCTTCGATAATATCTTGATTTCCTATTTCTCTCTCCCTACCTTTTAGCCACTATCTATCCATTTTGGTGCATATAGAACTATGCCTTTCGTTTAATACTGGAAGTTGAGAGGCAACAAGTAGAAAATTTAAATTGACAACAATATTTCCTTACTTCCAAATCCTTTTCTCCTATATATATTTTTCTTTCATTTTCTTGTAGCATTTCTAACTTATCCCTTTTTGTTACTGATTTCACTTTCTTCCCCCTCTCTTCCTCCTCTCTTTCTCTCTCTCTTCTCCACTCTCTCTGTTTCTCATGATATCACTCTTGGAACTAAATATTTCATATATTTACATATACTGTCTGAATATCTTGTTTCCATTGATGAGTTTTGTTAAATGTGTCACAAGTTTGTAACCATTTTTAGCCTATGCAGCTGCACTGTCGTTATACACCTCTTTTGAACTTTGTATTAAGGTATGCCATATTTGGTTTTAAGGGGGGGGGGGGGACATGTGGTCCCTGTGCCCTCTGGATCTGCCACTGCTAATAGAACAAAAGCTAAATAAACAAGTATTCGCACATTACATGAACTTTGGTTACCTGAATCTCTCTAGTCTTTGTGAACATCTTCCTGAGACTCTGGAAGACTTTGAGTGTGATGTAGCCTGCAGCAAACCACTTCTGATCAATACTTAGATCGTCCTCTTCCCTAAGCTGCTTTAAGATCTGACGTCTACCACCGTACGAGGTCACACCATACACCACTGTCATCACAGTCTGCTTCACAACCTGATTAAAGTCAAGAACGGTTTCACATTCAAAGTGAAAAATGAAAGCATTTGAATTGGGCATACATCTATCATAACCCTTTCATGACAGGAATTATTTGAAGTCTAAAGTGATCACATTTCGTTCTTCAAATTGGCAACAGTAATATTTTTCTTTTAGTGCTACATGGTTCTAACAAAATGCAATGTCTTTGAAAACAATATACATCATTAGAAACTTAGTCGAAAAGTTGAAAAAATTGCCAATTTTGATAAAAAATAGTGATTTTGAACCTCTCAATGTGTTGCCAATTTAAGGATTATGAAGCTTATTCTCCTTTTTGAAATTCCTGGCATCAAACGCAATATGGTCATGCAACAAAAATGGACACAACGTGTGTAGAAATTTTTGCTTTTTCTACTCCTGCATCTGGTATATTTTTTAGAGCTCTGAATCAAAAGTTATTGAGCCAAACCACAAAATGTGGTCAATTGTCCCAAAAGGGTTAAAATGCAAAAATACATTAAAAGATTAAGATGTTAGTTCTCGAACAATGCCTGCAAAAGCATGATAAATCTACCATTTCAATCTTGTCCAATTTTCAAAGAATTAAAGAATTAAAAGAATGACATGGTGATAGTAAAGTGTATCTTTTGTCCTACCTAAATCTTCAATTCAATTCAATTCAATATTGGTTTATTAAAAATCAAATCAATGTTCGCGGCATATAAATGCCGAATTGCACATGATTTTACAATTTTTAATTGATTATCTTACTGCTTTGGCAACCTCCATGCATAGGGGCAATGTCCGCAACTGTTCATATTTCATTTCCTTTATTAAAACTATACTTTGGGAATATCTTATACACAACAGGCTGGGCAATTACTTTATTGATCCAAATTACTCAAAGATTAACGCATACTCACATTTCTCTTGATGTGACCAGCTAAGGCCTGAGCAATCTTGTTTCCTTTCTCTGCATCTTGCTTCCGTAGCTCCTCAACCTTCATGCAAACGAAAGACATTGAAACATCCAAATATCATTATCTATCTGAAACAAGCCACATTGTGAGTTTTGATAAAATAGAATGCTAGCTTTTCAGTATGATAATGATAATGATACACAAGTTCAAGTTCAAGTAATGGTTTATTTCATATAAAATTCAATACATGACTGGCAGCCCAAGGGCTGAAATTAGCATGTTTACTTAGCAGAAATACATAAAAAGTGATCATAGATAAAAACAAGTGAATGAGTAAATTACGCAATGCGTAATAAATGTCCCCGCCGGAAGTGCAGATCTGTGGAAATTAACTAGCCTGAACCTTAAAACTTCAGTGAAAAACTTTAGTGAATAAAATAATAATGTTACTGCATGCAAAAGAAGAGAATACCAACAATGCATGTATACAACTGAAATATAAAACATGAAAACATTATGAACCTTCAGCCATTTTGAATAAATTTGCATAAATTTGCATGAATAATGAATTTCAAAATTCTGTGTAGAAGTTTGGAAGCCCCCACCCAGCCCTATCAGATAAAACAATCGGAATCAAAATCCGATGTGAAATAGAGGAGAAGTAGCATTTTTCGTCAATTTTTGAATAAATTTACATAAATTTGCATAATTAATGAATTTCAAAATTCTGTGTAGAAGTTTGGAAGCCCCCACCCAGCCCTATCAGATAAAACAATCGGAATCAAAATCCGATGTGAAATAGAGGAGAAGTAGCATTTTTCGTCAATTTTGAATAAATTTGCATAAATTTGCATAATTAATGAATTTCAAAATTCTGTGTTGAAGTTTGGAAGCCCCCACCCAGCCCTATCAGATAAAACAATTGGAATCAAAATCCGATGTGAAATAGAGGAGAAGTAGCATTTTTCGTCAATTTTGAATAAATTTGCATAAATTTGCATAATTAATGAATTTCAAAATTCTGTGTAGAAGTTTGGAAGCCCCCACCCAGCCCTATCAGATAAAACAATCGGAATCAAAATCAGATGTGAAATAGAGGAGAAGTAGCATTTTTCGTCAATTTTGAATAAATTTGCATAAATTTGCATAATTAATGAATTTCAAAATTCTGTGTAGAAGTTTGATAGCCCCCACCCAGCCCTATCAGATAAAACAATTGGAATCAAAATCCGATGTGAAATAGAGGAGAAGTAGCATTTTTCGTCAATTTTGAATAAATTTGCATAAATTTGCATAATTAATGAATTTCAAAATTCTGTGTAGAAGTTTGGAAGCCCCCACCCAGCCCTATCAGATAAAACAATCAGAATCAAAATCGGCCAAGAAATGACGGAGAAGTAGCATTTTCTAACATTTGAGCACACACGGACAGACGGACGGACGGACGGACACACACACACACACACACACGCACACACGAACGGAGCCCGTTTCATAGTCCCCTCGCGAACTTCGTTCGGCGGGGACAATAACATATGAAATAAGAATGACAATATACATAACAAAATAAGTAAATAAAAAACATGAATCAAATTAAAATATTAAAATTGGGCTGAAATTAGAACTGAGGAACATAACAAGGAAAAACGATTTATAACACTAGAAAGATGACATTTTTTTGTCTTTTATCTCCTCCACATCCCTTTTCTTCAATTTCATCCTTCATCTGTTCCTGAGTTTCCTCATTCTTCTTCATCTTCTCTTCTCTCTCTTTCTCTTCCCTCCAACTTTTCATAACCATTTACTCACTTCTCCCCCCCCCCCCCCCCCCCCCCCCTTCCCCTCCCTTCTCTCCTTTCTTGCTTTGAAAATGGGTTGCAATTGGATTTCAGGTTAGGCTTATGGTTGGCTTTGAGGTTAGGGTTAGGATTAAGTATACTGTTTGGTCCAACGTCAGGGTTAGGGTTAGGGTCATGACTTTGGGGCATGAAGGAAACTGACCGTAGAGCAATCTGTCTCCTCCCTGCAAGAAGGCCGCTACTGCCATTGACAATACATGGCTGTAACAGCCTTATTGCAGGCAGCTGATGAAATGTCACTTGAACATGTGTCATAGAACCCTCAACTTACCATCTGAGCCACACCACTGTAGACATCTTGTGGTACATCATAAGGATGTAGATTGACCTGCTCAGCTCCTATTAGGTCACGACCAAGCGCAGCATAATGTTGAAGTCCATTGCAGGAACCATCCTAGAAAAGTTAGCATGAAAAATTACAGCTTTGATTAAAGGTTCAGCAACTGTGCCTGAATGGTCTCAAGGGTATAAAAATCAGTTTTATGTCTTTTCACTTGTTAATAGTCTATTTTATGTGCTGTGGGGGTCAAATTCTGCCAAAGAATTGGAGTTTTTGAACAACGTGTTGAGACTAAACATGGCTGCTTTTCTTCCTGAAACAGAAATGGGTACCCTTGTGTTGAAGTTGTTTCCGTAACATACCTATCTATCAATAAAACAAGCATTATTAGTCAAAATTTAACACTTGAAAGTTCACTTATGACAATTGTTAAAAAATCTGGTACAATGTTTATTGAAGGAAATAAGATTTGCTCTAGAATTCATAGATTTTTAAAGGAATAGCACATATAAAGTATTCAATAATTTGATTCACTGGTCTTTCCACAAGTATCCTTATGTCACAGCCAGTTCATAACATTCAGAACTTATAAATCACAGGACATGTTCTTTTATGTTGATATCTCAAAATAAAAGTAAATGAAATAAACTACTTGGTATGGTTTTCAGCCTATTGGAGCAATCTGGCCCAGTATTCAATTACATAAATGTTGTGCCTATAGTTTGCATCATACCATATAATATTTTTCCCATTTGTGTAAAAATTTGTGTAACAGTGTAAAAATTTGTGTAACAGTGTAAAAATACTTCTTTTGTTTCCTGGGTTTCTCTTCGGATTTGCTTCAGTAAAATTGATATTTCATTGCAGTTATTCTGTTTAAAATGTATTATATTGCTCCTTCCCCCCCCCCCCCCCCCACCCCCTCAGAGATCCTTTTCAGCTTTCAAGACCTCTTTTGGAGTTTCCCAGAGCTTCCCAGCTCTCCACTCCAGAGCACTTTTGAACATTTTTTTCTTTTTACTGGTAATCAGTTGAAGACTCCTACCTGATGTATGGGAAGATGGCTGATATATGCGGCAGGGTCACCTGACCTAATCGCCTTGGTAACCTCCATACATGATGCTAATGTCTGCCATTGCTCATCGGATTCCTGCCACCACTTGTTGCCCTGGAAACCAATCAACAATCAACGATCATTTATGGAACTGTCATCCATTTGTAAACACATGGAAGGGAAAAATTTGTTAAAAATCCTAACATCTCAGAATACGCTCCCCGTTTGTTTGCCTCGTTATCATTTAGAAGATATTTCAACTTGAACAATGAAGTTTTGTATATTCATAGCCTAAAGTCTTAACACATCTTCTGATACCAAACAAATTTCAACCATCAGGTACAGTGCAGCGTCAAAACTAGATGCATGCATTTCCCCATATGTATTGTACAAAATTCATAATTGTCAATATACAACTGTATACTATGCGGACAAGTAATTAGTGATAATTCAAATAAAGTTTGAGATACAGTATAGAGTACTGAAGTGCTGACGTCATTTTCGCTCATTGTCCAGGAATTGGTTCCAAACAACAGAGCCCGTACATGAGGTTCACCGAAAAGTCATTCAAGCAACGGGCTAGAGCAGGGCAATTTCAGTGTTTGGTGCTGGCGTGATCAACACGCCACTGTTTAGCACAAAATTGTTTGGAACCAGCAACCTTGACAACTTGGCCGGTATGACGTCACACTTCGGTTCTCTATTGAAACATTCACTATGAGATACTGCATCTGTATTGGGGAGACCACCAAAATAACCTGCTCTTTTTAGGGTTACAAGTTATGAGACTACAATCAGATAAACTCACATCGAGCGGTTTGTCAGCAGAGTCCATAATCTCAGGCATCATATCATGAGCGTACTGCAACCTTTCTTCAACAGAGCATCTAGACAAACAAAAATATTCAAAAAAATATCTTTTTGGTGTTCTTACAAAAGCCAGGTCAATATCAGTTATTTCAGCATTTTTTTCAACTAGGGTGCAGCGAGAGAAACTTAGTAACGTTAAAATACATTTTGGAATAATGTAAATTTCATCAAAACAAAGTATTAGAAACTGCATACATATATCATACTTAGACACCAATAAATTTGGTTCACATAAAACATTTACCAATGTAGATAGGTTGGTAAAGGCACTCAGTAGGATCTAGCATTTATTTTGTGGAGTTAAGTGACCACTAGATCAATGAACATCTCCTTAAAGGCATTGATTAACTTTGCCCAGGATTGAAAAAAAAAATCACTGTTCCAGCTAATGCTGTAATCATAATTGCAAACCTTTAGCTCAGACAGGAATCGCCTGAGTTTTATAAGCTGATCGGTCGTTTATATATCAAGATATTTACGATTGAACAGTGATGTCGGGATAGAGTACCACCGAACCCTAAAGAACTCTTACGGTTGGCATACCTCGCTCTATCACAGAATACCGTACGGGCTGGAAACCCGCTCCGAAATCGCCAAGCGCTGGTGCTTGGTTTTTGTGACTGCAGCGCAGCGGAGAAGCCGAGCGACTTGCGCTAGCGATTGATCGCGATTTTCTCTTTTTTAGGATAGTAAACGGGTTCCATTTTCTCTCATACTTTCACATATCCTTAATTATATATGTAGTTAGAGGACTGCATAAAATTCACTGGCATTTGAGCTGATTTTACAATATTTCACAAAGTTAATCAATCACTTTAAAGATAAGGGTGAATTCAGGGAAAGGTGAAAAATAATTTGGGGCTTTCATTCCTTTTACATCAGTTTGGAAGAACATCATAGTAGAAATATCCCCTGAAAAGGATTGCTCTTAAAATGCCCTCATATTCGAAATATGACGAGAGATAGCTGAAATGTTTGGGCCGAACATTCATGCCACGTGTGTGCAGTCCAATATACCCATTTCTGTGTACAGTACATGTACTTTTCAGTGAGATTGGATCAATTTCTTATCATTTTGATGATTCCAAAAGGTCACAGTATACACCAATTCTTACAGTGACATGATCAGCCTTTCCCAATTGCTTCGAGACAGTTCCTTTCACAGTGTAATTACATGGCCAGAACTCAAGTTTACAGTATCTTTAAGTTTCTCACCTTTTCTTATGCCCAGTCAGGTTAACAAGATGAATCTTGAGCCATCTGAATCCCTCTTCACCGAGAGGCCTCCCCTGGGCAAACAATAGAAGACTCCTGGTCACGTCACTGCCAAAGTGGTTGAAGTGAGGCGGGCAGGGGTACACACGACCACGGAAATCCATGTTGTGTGGGAACCAGAAAATTTCATTTCGGACCTGACGCAGACAAGGTTACAATATCCATAAATTAGCAACATTTTCAGATACGCTTGCAGATCTCTTGAGGACCTTTTTAGTAACAAGTTGATACACATAGATTGTTTTTTTAATTTTCAGCTTTCCAATTAACAATAATGATCAAGTGTATTCATTCACCAAAATATTATATGTGCGCATGGGTGGAAATCTCTCTAAAAACATGAGGGGAACACATTCAAATTCCCTGACAAAAAACCCCCCCCCAAAAAACAAACAAATGGCTAAGAGGTATGATTATTCTGATTATTGTTTTGAAATTTCAAATCATATCAATCATACTGTTTACAATAAGGAATGTAAGGGAATGTACTACAATGTTTATCATTTATCACAAATTTCCTATCTCAAATAAGTTTTAAAAGTGATTTTTACTGATTGTAAAGAAGGAATATGAAAGTTATGAATGTTTGAAAGTTGTAATCACCATATGTATGGGAATTTTAATTATAGCCAAATCTGAAATGTCACTGTGATGTAGCGGCAGACAACTCTCCCATTTGTTAAAACAAACAAATTGACTAAAATGTCAATTTTTCAAAATGTTTTCAATACTCGGTAGGATCATTTTCCTTTTTGGAGGACCTATAACAATATACTTTCTTACAATATATTTTGAATACTGCGTTCAGGAGTAAACCCCAAATTAATGGCATTTTAGTGTGAATATGTCACAATGCCATGTCACATATGCCAATTTGAGATTTCCATAGATATAGTGATTTCATTTTAAAAATACTCATAACTTTCTTATCATTTGTCCAATTTCTTTCAAACTTTAACTCTCCTGTTTCTCTTATTTTTCTGCTTTCACATAAATCAAATTATTACTAAGATTGGATTGCCCTATAAAAAAAAAATCCATATTGTCTTGACAAAATAGTTAAGGTTGATGAGATTTGCCTTGTCTGAAAATCAGCATGTGCTAATAAATGTGTTTCTACAGATATCTGAGAAATCCATATTCCTTTGACAAAATATCTAAGGTTGATAAGACCCACCTTGTCTGCTATAGATAGCTTGTACAACATGTCCATCCTCAAGGAATGCATTTCAGCTTGCATTTTACGTGCTGCTGCCCTCTCTCTGTGAATCTGTGCCAGCTCCTCCCGAGAGACATCACTACAAATGGACAAATAATAGGGCATAATTAATGATTCAAAGACAATTCAAAGGTACAGGGAAAAAAGCAAATTTGTTGAACTGAAATATACGGAGAAAACGGGGGGAGGGGCGGGGGGTGTTTCATAAAGCTGTTCGTAAAGTTACGCATGACTTTACGAATGACTTAAATATGACAAGCCAAATGGGATGCTCAATCATTTTTAACTGCATCAACTAAAGTTGAACTGTGCAGACGTAGATTAAAATTCTTATTATAACAAATATTTTTAATGCAAAGTATATTTTTTGCCATAATTTAATTGAGGTTATTGGAAATACAGTCACACTTTGTTAAAACATCAGGAAAACTTTGGGCATCCTATCAAGCACTTCATATTCAAGTCGTTCGTAAAGTCATGCGTAACTTTACGAACAGCTTTATGAAACACCCCCTTGCTTGTATAAAATGAACGATGTTAAAATGATAAAGATGATGATGAAGATGATAATGATGATGATGATAGTGGTGATGATGGTGATGGTGATGGTGGTGGTGGTGGGGGTGTTGATGGTGATGGTGATGAAGATGAACATGATGCTCGTGTTGAGGGTGATGGACGATCATGGTGATGATGATGATAATCATAATGACGATGATGATGATAACAATCATAATAATGATAATGACAATGATGATGATGATGATGATGATGATGATGATGATGATGATGATGATGTATTACCTTGTAATCCTTGGAGGATGAGGGCAGGCTGATGCTGGTTGGGGGACATCAAGCTCTTTACTTCCATTATTCCTAAACACAGATATCACTGTATCCAGAATCTAGGTATAAGGACATTTCAAATATGATAATCATACAAATGCAAAGTTATTTCAGAGCATGCCTCAGGAGCACCAATATAATAAAATACAATGAAAAAAATTCATTGGTATAGTACTTTTAGTTATAATACAGGATGATAATGATTAGAAAATTTATTGCTAATTAGTTTCTTGGTTTTTCGACATTGGGATTGCCCAGATTATAAAAATAGACAGAATCTCAACTAATGATGATTAATGAAAACATATGGCAGAGGGGGAGTTAGTTATTCATGAATTTGAAATGCTTTGATGGATACTTGTGATAAATCAAAGAACCCAACTGTATGACAAAATCAGGAAACAGAAGGAAATCTATTTTTTGCCCTTTTAGCTTTTACAAACACTGTGCATTATCTTTCCAATCAGCACGCTACATAATAAAACCAGAATAAGTTTGTAGTTGAAGGAGTAATTCATTCGGTATTAATTAAAAAAAAAAAAGACTTGTGTTGTATGATGACGATACTCACAGGCTTGTTAATGATCCAAGGTACAGTACTGAGTTGATTAAGAGCATCCATGATGGGGTACAGCTCTTGGGGTGGGGTCTTCTCGAGCAATTCCTGGTGTTGTTGGGCTCCATCTTTACTGCGCATAATCTTGGCTAAAACCAGAGAAATCATTTTGAGACTTTCATTTGATACCATTTCATCTTATGATGAAACTCAGCTAATTTCAAACCGAAGCCATTTTCACAGCAAGAAACTTTTGCAAGTGGCAAAATGCAGTACAAAGTCAGGTTTGATTCAATCATTTTGCAATTCCAATCCACTCACAAAATTTGTTATGCTTTTACTCAAGCAAAAGTTTCTATTTTACAATAACTGACAGGATAGACCACTTAAAAGGAATATCACGAATGGAGCTGTGAGCTTCTGTAAAACCGAAAACTTTCACGAAATTAAACATCTAGATATAACTGCAGGGAATCCAAAACATTCAGAGTTAAAAATTATTTTTTTGAGATTGGTCATCTTTAAAGAAAGAGGAGGAAAAAAATAAGAATACTTACTAGAGCTGAGAGGATAAGCACCAAACTTAACCGATGTCCAAGGGATGGGTGGGGTGAACATGGGGAGCATGTTGGTATCAAACTCAAGGTTCGGATCCTTCGCTGTCTGAAAGAGATCTACTAATGAAGGATGGGGCTGGATGAGAGAAGAACAACATGGAATCAAGGATTGCTTATTAATTTGATCTCAAAAACCTCACAATATTACAGTGTTCCGCCAAATAATATCTTGCATTATCTTGCATTGGGAAGGTCACAGTTCAATGCTGTATTGAAAATGGCGATTAAAGCTATTTTTGAGCTGGTAATAGAGCTCCAATTTGACAAAAACATATTTCAAAATCATTGTGAATGGTTATCATGTAGTAATTACATGTTGTGGAAAAACGTAGGCCAGCCAGTTGCAGTGAAATTGTAGAAAATAACAAAAACTTGCTGAAAACTGCATACCTGACCCTGAAATTTGCTATCACGATACACATACACAATGTTGTAGGTAGACAACATTATGTGGCATGGACATAGCCTTTACTTTTCATAGAATGCCTCGCTTATTTTTCCCTCTATAACTCAGAAATTACAAAAATTCTTTGAGAATTATTTGGCAGATGCTACTTGTTGAAATATGTTATAATTTTTTAGGATTAGAATGTCTTTTGATCGATATGGAACTCCAGATAATCTTTAACATTATAGCTATAAAATTAATGTATCTTTCTGAAACCATGCCAAATAGTAAGTAAATATCCCTGTCTCTTAGTAATAAGAAAATAGTTATAAAAAAAAAAAGGATGAAAATAATTTAGATCAACTGGGTGACATCTATATCATTACAAGTCACAGAGATTGAGAGAGAGAGAGAGAGGGAGAGAGAGGGAGAGAGAGAGAGAGAGAGAGGGAGAGAGGGAGAGAGAGAGAGACAGAAAAATGGAGAAAAAGAGAGATAAAAATTAAGAGACAGAGAAAGTTGTCTACCTTAATGAATCCGACATGTTTGAAACTCCTGTATGTGTACATATGGTACAGGGCAGGAATCCATTGTCTGAGAGTAAAACAGATATGGATTGAGGATGGACTTCAAAGCATAAAGATAGCGCACAACAATTTATACCACAGTTATAGAAGTGTCATGGCCTCGTGGATGTGTCACATGAGCTATGGATCATGGTTCATATCACAGCTGCAGCATGAATCCACTGGCAAGAATTCCCCAGGCAAATACTGTATAAGCCATAAATTTCGCGGCCATAAATTTCGCGGCCATAAATTTTCGCAAAAAGGACTAACCAGACTATTTCGCGAGTGGTTGAATTCGCGGTCGGAAAATTCTCAAATCTACAAACAGCGGTGATGATGTACTTTTGCAAAAGCGAAGTGGTGAATTTCTGACCAGGAAACAACAAATATTTTGGCATATTGTTGAATTCGCGAACCACTTGCGATTCGCGAAATTGGCAAAAATAAAACCCTTGCAAAATATATGGCGTATACAGTACATAACTTGTAGAAGAAGGATGCATCTCCAAATTGTTTCATGGAGATACACAGCACTTATTGTTGGGAATGAACATCAATCCATCTTCAAAATCATTTTCTGCAAACAGGCAACTATAAAACTCAATAATATAATCATTAAATC
Organism: Heliocidaris tuberculata; assembly: GCA_025618425.1. Lineage (NCBI taxonomy): Eukaryota > Metazoa > Echinodermata > Echinoidea > Camarodonta > Echinometridae > Heliocidaris > Heliocidaris tuberculata. Next base: position 28,781,355 of record CM046844.1, on the reverse strand, counting down.
TTTTAATCCGGCTTGTAACTGTACATCAAACCATGATTATTTGAATCTATAGAGCCTCATACTCACACCTATACGGAAATGTGAGTTGGTCTAGTGGAAGGTCGGCTCTCTGTCTTTGACTAAAGACCAACTCTGAGGACCCTTGTTCATAACTGAGTTGCGTCTTTTTGATATTACAGGTCTGTCCCCTAATGTAAATTATCAGATTTGATTGATACACCTCTACTGAAACCTAATTCCAAACATACACAAACACTTACTTTTCTGGCTTGTTGTTGTGCATGTTAGCATGTATCTTAATCTCTCTCAGCATCATGTCTGCCAGCAGGGTCCCAATCTGTCAAATAAACCAGGGGTGGTATTCTGAGATTTATTTTATCTTGATTTTAGTGAAAAGATTTGAATTGTCATAACAAATTTCAAATTGCAACATTTCATTGGTGTTTGCGCAGATGAATTCTGCGTACGCAGCAACTTTTGTGCAGGCATTAACCAATGATGCACCATAAGCGTACATTTTGTTATGACAATTAAAATTATTTCACTAAAATCAAGATATAATAAATCTCGGAATACCATCCCAGAGCATTTTTTGTTTTGTTATAGAAACAGACTTTATAAGGAAATGAATGTATAACATTATGCTTGAAAATAATCATTATAATCTTAAAACATTCTTTGATCACATCTGAAATTTCAATGCATTTAAAATCCAATGGAAAGCAATGACATATTTGTAGACTTTATATGTCAATGTTTTAATTTTGAAAATACTGATTATAATTTTCAAAAATTATGTAATCGTGCAGAAATTTCAAAGCAGTTAAAATCATAATGAAAAGCAATGACATCATTTTTAGATTTACGTTGACATGGATGAATGATGTACTCACCCCTATCAGCATCCCTGGAGGCCACAACTTAGCTTGAAAACCCTGTCAAAAAGAGAATAAGAATAGTATAAGGAGAATGAAACTCAACAAACATTAGCTGATAATCATTTGGAAAATTGCCAGCCTGTTCAAAATATCTTGTAAATACTCCTATTTGATTAATCAGTAAGGAGAACAATCTCTCTAAAGTTTGCAGATTCCTTGCAAGATAATATCCCATGGGAGCTGCCATTTTGAAAAAACTGTGATGTCATAGTAGCACATGTCCATTTACCTGTACACAATGGATATGATGTTGCATAATGAATAGCTATTGTACAACTAAAGCCATGTGCAAAATGGCAGCCATCTTGGTACTCCCAGCATCTTGCGCAGGTGATATCTAAGAGGAGTTGTTCATAGGTCTTCTTTGAAGAATTGTCAAACCTTTTTCTGACCAAGCAACAACTTGTGCATGTCAAATCCTGCTTAACAAAAGAAACTGCCCACCTATAAAACAGCTGAACCAAATATCTTGACACAAATAGGTTATATGCCAGGATATAATGTATCTTCATTTGAATGTACATGACTACAAAAATGGTCTATTATGAGGAAATTCCAGTGTCATGCATTCAACAGGTGATCATGAGTTTCATCGTAGCTAGTTTTAAGGTCAGTGGGTATCTCACAAATAGCACTGCTCTGACATTACTTTGTAAAGAAAATGGCAGCCCCCATGGGATAATGTCTAGCAAGGCAACTTCAACTTTTTGAGACATTGATCTCTTCTTGAATAATCAAATAGATGCAATTTCAAGATATTTGTAATAGGCTGACAATTATCTAAATGATTATAGGCTAATGTTTGTTGCCTTTCATTCCCCTTTATAGATATGGGCCCTCTTGCATAAAAAGTTCTGATTAAACGCAACTCAAAAAATTAAACGCAAGTCCAAAATACACGATCCTGATTGGTTGAAAATAAAGTTGCGTTTAATTTTTTGAGTTGCGTTTAATCACAACTTTTTATGCAAGAGGGCCATGGTCTTATTCATCTAAGGTCATCAGTATCAATACTTCTCTTCCTGAATGCCTTGCAATTTACTCTGTGCAACCAATGTTAACTTAATGCATATTTATTGTGTCCTTGCACTGTACGTGCAAATAGATCTTTTGAACAGGTAATATTTTTTATTATATCCCTCATTTTAATGGATAATGCCGATGGGGATGAAGAAAACTGTGCTATACCGTGACGTCTTTCATGGTATAGTGCACTATACCATGAATGTCGTCACAGATATGCGATCGATCAGTGGTTTTTCACCGATAATGTGTAAAAATTGCTATCGGTATTGGCCTCACAGACCACTGTGTAAACCGCGGTACTTTTTTATCATTATTTTTTGAAGATTCGTTGGAGGGATATAAAACATATATATCATGCACTGTTTCGAGCCTATAGTGATTTTATGGATTCCTCGGTGACAGAAATAGCACTATTTTCTTGCCACCTCAGAATCCATAATTTCAACTAGAGCCTCTCAGTGCATGGTATATTTGTTTATTATACTGCATAGCTGTCAATAGTATATTTTATCAGAGGTCTAATATCTTGATATGCAGTACAGTGTGTATAATTCATATCAATGAACAAAGAGTAATGTATTATTTCTGTAATAGAGATGAGAATGAAAATGAATAGTTTCCTATACCTGATCCAGAGATGAACTCCCTAGCATCCCATCTTCCAGCTCCTGAAAGGACTCTCTAGGCACCTGAAAATTTGTCTCCTGATCGTCTACTGAGCGCAAGACATAAGCTTTGTACAGTTCTTCAATCTACAAGAGAAGAAAGTTCAAACATGATGCTGACTTCGCAACTAATGACTTTAACTTTTTTGTATTGCGGTAAACCTTTATTCTCCTTTATTTAAATTAATGAGTGAACCACTACCTGTATCAAGTCATAATTCACATTTGTAAACAAAGCACTCTGTACCCCATATTGTTTTTTTGTGTAATCTCACATCAAAGCCTATTCATATTTGCAATCGAAGCATGCTGTACCCTGTGAGAACTCAATGATCATGACCCCATTCATATTTGTAAACTAAACACAAGTACCCCATATTTTTTTAATGTGTGAACTCACATCAAGACCCCATTCACATTTGTTTTCTAAGCTCTTTGCACCCCATATTGCTTTAATGCATGAACCCACAAGCAGATTAAGATCATTTTCACATTAGCCATTTCGGTTCTTTGCACTCTACATTGTTTTAATGTGAACTGACATGAAGCCCCAATTCAAATCTAATCCTACCATACCTGCTGAGCATTCCCCTGCTTCAGCTTGGCTCGGATGCTGTACTTCCTGTGTAGCTTGGTACTCAGTTCTCGAGCGAGGGCAATGGTCATACTGCCCTCTGTGGTTGATGCTATGTTAGACAATGACTGGAGCATGAGGTTGACATATTCGTCGGGTTGAAGCAGGATCAGGAATGGGTAGTAGCAGATGGAGGCAAAGTTTGGATCTGAGAGCAAGAGTCAAGGGAGAAGGAGAAATTCCTTAAATACTGACATTTATATCGTCTACGAGGCACCATCAGATATGAGGACAATTCAAGGTAATGTAGAGTTTTGGTAAGCCCTCAAAAACTGTTCGTCCGATTTCTCAGATTTTTGTTGATAAATAGCAAGATACTAGCAATACTAAGGCACTGTGAAGATTTTGCCTCCTGAAGTTTAACATTATCTCTTTCAGGCCAGGAATTATTTAAGGGCTAAATTGATCACATTTTGTTCTTCAAATTGGCAACAATAATATTTTTCTTTAAAAGCTACATGGTTCTAATAAGGTGTAATGTCTTGAAAACAATGTACATGATTAGGAACTTTGTTGAAAAGTTGAAAAATTGCCAATTTCAATTAAAAAACAATGATTTTGAACCTCTCAACAACGGCAGCATGTACTATGGACTATACAGACACACATAAAAAAAAAAAATGAGTAGCTACACACAGTGACACACATGCTGTCTCTATGCGAAGCCCCAAATACATATATTTACACTGAAATTCACTGGAAAACATAGATGGAATACCAAATGATCTCTTACAAACATCTTTTGATACAAGGAAAACAACATGAAACTATATCTAATGCGTTTCTTTCCAATTTCCTTTTTGCTACCAATACTGTACATGAGCTTTAACAATAGGCAACAGAGGAATTGTGACTTTATAGTTCGGTATGTCGAATGAATGGTTTCAGAATACGAAAAATACTCTATCAACAACAACAACAGAAGATAATGCCTCCTGCACCACCTTCGGCAGGCAGAGGCATAAAAAACCCCAAACAGATGGAGCACAAAGCAGTAGATAAAAATGGCATGGATGTATAGAAGAAGAAGAAGAAGGAAGAAAGGAAGGGAAAGAGAAAAAGAGATACAGAGAGAAGGGGAATAAGATATTTTACTTGATTTATCAAGTAAAATCAAGTATCACTCACTTTTGAATTTGAAATATTGGCGAGTTTTCTCATTTTCCAATGCCCTTTTAAGAGATTTTCTCCAATGTACACGATGCTGATCAAGAAGTTTTCTCTGCAAGAAAAGAACAGGTATGAACTCTCATTAAAAGGAAAAATGCTCATGGTCTGCAGTAATATTGTTATCATTACAGACAGAAACATAACAATAAAGAGATTTATCATGAATGAACAAAATATAAGCAATCAAAGGAGAAAAGAAGTCAACTGAAAACATGGTTGTCTTATTCACCTTCACGACAGCATCATAAAGATGTCTGGAGGGAAATTCATTGAGAAGGACTTCAAAATCTTCAGGCATATCTTCAAAACTGGAGAGCTCAATCAAAGCCCACAATAAATAATATTATTATTAGTTGTATGAAGGGTTTTCAGCTGACAAGAAAAAGCAGCATATCTCATGGTTTATTAAGAAAAAGTACCCTCAAGATTGTAATATTTTATGGTTTGCGAAAAGTATGCGGATGACTTTGCAACATCATTTTGATATCTCATGGTTTGCTAAAAGTACCCAGATGACCAAGCAATATCATTTTGATATCATGGTTTTGCAAGAAGTACCCAGATGACAAAGCAATATCATTTTGATACCGCATTGTTTGCGAAAAGTACCTGGATGACCGTGTAATATCACTGTGTCAAGACACAATTCCTGTCCTTCCTTACCCTATGTGCCGTAGTTGCATCTGGTTCTCCTGTCTCTTCCACTGAAGTCACAGTAACTGTCTCTGCAAGCTCCATGGCCCACTGCTGCTGGATCTTGCGTTCCAATTCCTCTCTGCTCATCAGCTCCAACATGGACGAACTATGACCCTAGAAATAAAACCAAAGGCTTCTGGGTTCTTATATAGTGAAACCTGAATATAAAGATGGCTCAAGGGAGACATAAATGACATCTGTATAGGCAGGAGGTTTTTATGTAGAATTTCCTTTAAAGGGAAAGTGCACTCTAATATCAAGTTGGTTTTAAAAGAAGCGAAGGATTGAGCGAAATCTGATAAGAAATAAGAAAGTTATGAATATTTGAAGTTGTAATCAATCAAACACAAATTGGCAACGGTGACGTATCTTGCGAGCTCCTCTCCCATTTGCCCTGATCCCCAAAAGTCATTAATTTCCATTTTCTTTAAAGAAAATATTTAATCATACATGCACACTAGATATAATTATTGCTCCTATGTTTTTACTCAAAACCTGTATGAAACAAATCTATTCCTTCATCAAAAACTAAGAAAATGAAAATTTTTGAGATTTTCTGTACTGAGCAAATGAGAGGAGCTAGCAAGATACATCACAGACAGTGTTATAGCTAGGAACTTTTTAGTGGTGGTTCAAATTTCACTGACTTGACAAGCAACAAGTCGTTCCAAAGAGATTGATGGTATGGCGACAGTACAGCTGTCAGAACAGCAGCTTCCGGTATACGCTACGTAAAACATATCTGTATGTACGTGCAATTACGGACCGTAGTACAGTATAGTGCGTAACAAAAGACAATAAAACTCGGCAAATCTTTAGTAAATAATCATTTATTGTCAAATTGAAAGCATGATTCTCGTAAAATTGCAAATAAAACACGATTAAAGATGGAAATATGAATGTAAGTACCACGTTTCTTCACAAACAGTTACGTTTAATGCAGTTTCTTATGTGAAATTAGTGCCGGTCGGAAGCAGTGTTTTTCACCCGGAGTGGTGGATGGAAATCCCCCGTGCTGGACGGCCCCGTCCACCGCCGACCACCGTAGCTATAACACTGATCACAGAGTTGCTAATCTGTGTTTACTTGATTACAACTTCAAAAATTCATAACTTTCTTATTTGTTATCAGATTTTGCTCAAACTTTCAGGAATCTGTTTCTCTCATTTTTCTTCCTTTACTCAAATCAACTTAATACCAGGGTGGACTTTCCCTTTAATATGTTTCAATGAGAAACACTGTTCAAGTGAAACCAAACATGTGGTCCTTTATAGACAGGTGGTCAGTAAAGTAGAATTTAGTGTAATGTGTACCTTTCATAACGAACAATTTGTATTGTACATTCTCTTTATGACTTCTACACTTATAATCCACTGCAACTCTAGAGACATTAGTAAAAAACCTCAAGGTTCATGCCTGGTCTATCAATAAAAATACAAGGGGGGGGGGGGGGGTTTCCCATGTCTCACTGTACAATGTTGTAACAAATCACCTACACAAGATATATATAATCTGGCTAAATACTCTCTCAAGGCTGCAAGTTGGGAAATAAATGTCTACAGTTATAACTCCATTTCAAGGTCAATATATGGTAAATGCAAGTGTCACAGCAATGACAAAGTACTGTGTTATCTTGTTTATTGTTCGGTTATCATACACTACATCCAAATAAACAGTAAAATCTGCAACATCAACTCGAAAGGTTAAGAGGATATATAGTCACTTTACTTACCTTTTCTGAACACAATTTTTTGTTGTAAAGATCTTCTACAATCTTGGTTGTACACTGGGCCTTGGCCACAGGACCGGGAGGTTCATAGTCGGGAAGCAACCTCTGGATAAGTTTGATCACAAGGTGGCGCCCTTCACCGCTGAACGAACCAAAGGAAAGGACATCGCCGAGCGTTATTTGATCCTTTTCCATCTGCTCAATGCCTTTCTGGACAATATTCAAATCTGGCTCTTCACACCTTGTGGAGAGATGCAGATAAGAGGTAAACTCACTTGAAGTTCTCCAGTAATACATGTTTCTGATCATAAAAAATAAATTCCGATTTCATGGCTACCGGTATATTATAACTGCAAACAGAATGGTCATGCTCATCTTTTATTTGGGGATATCTGTTATGCTGTACAGATTTTGCTCATTTCAAAAGGCTAACAAATGTTTTAAGTTAGAGTGCTGTGTTTACCCCAACACATCAGCATGATGCACTGATACCTGAGGGTGTGTGTATCAAACAAACAAGCCTTAACTACAGTCTATAATTATCTATTTATGTATAATTATAGAATTTTCAAAGTGATAATTTTCAGTTTTCTCACATAAATTGTTTTTTTCTTTTCAGACAGTATGCAAGGGGTATTTTAAAGGGAGACATGCTGCTTTCAGTACATGAATTTTAAGTCATTCCAGTTATTATCAAGAATTCACTTTAAAGCCTTGTTCACACATGACACGATTAACCATCTCCAAAAAACCATCTGCGGTAAAATAAGTGAGCTTGACATTTTCTGCATCTTAAAACACACAGAAAAATTGCTCTGCTTTGGAGCCTTCATTGCATGTTCCTATTTTCTTTCACCCCCACTTTCCATTCATTTACAAGTAAAATGGTTTTATTTTGCCACCGGCATGTTTTTTTAAAGGGTGGTATACCAAGTCATATGTGAATGAGTTCGTGTACATGCAGTGTACATGCTTAATACACACCTGGCCAGGCATTCTAATGAAGCTGCGTATGTTTGTTTGTTAGAAGTGACATTCTTGGTCACCATTCTGGCCAAGAGGTGGCGCACTTCATCCCATTTACCCTAAAAATAAAGAAAATAGAGACAGATATTTATTAAATGATAATAACAATAATAGTAAGCAAATAATTACCGTTGGTGAAGGTGATGGGACAAACTATCACTTCCGAGGCGATCTGGATTGCCGAGGAATTGACAGTACGTCTCATCGCCGGAAACCAAAAGGTGATTATTTGCTTTATATTCCACATCAGAAACATTTAAATGATACAAGAAAGACAATTATTTCCTACTTCTCGAAAAAAACATTTAGGCCCGAATTCACAAAAAAGGTTAAAACCATTATTACATAAACCCCCTCCTGGGTGCGCACAGGTGTTTGATTTAAGCGCGCGAATGGGCAATGCACGCTTATTTAAGCTTATTTTAGTACGCTTATGGAGCTATTCGTAAAGGTCACGCACTTTCATTTCGCAAGTACCCAAAATATTGATAACGCATTGAAGACTGAAGAGATCAGCGAAACACATAAGTACTATTCCGTCAAGGTCACAAACTTTTCTTCTCGGGTCGATTGATGGGGGAAAACTATGCTTTATCATGTGATGACCTCTTGACCAATCTAACAGCAAGATTCTTAAAATGTGGAATATAATAATTACTCATTAATTTTGAAGAGAGACATGGATGGAGAAAGAAGGAGAAAGAAGGAAAAAGATAAAGAGGAGAAAGAAAGAGAAAGAGAAAGAGGAGAGAGAAAGACAGAGAGAGAGAGAGAGCGAGAGTTGTTGCTAAAGCAGGTTTGATTGTACTTTGCATATCCCTAACCTATCACAATCTATTCTTACCTTTCTAGCCCATGCATGTATGAGTGTATTGTAATCCTCTACCTCCACACCACCATTCAGCTTCTCAAAGGCAAACATCATGGACTGAGCCGGCACGATCTGAAGAAAACAAAAAAGGAAGGATTCCATGTGAAGTCTTGTTTTCAGTTCACTGCCATAAATTATCTCTTGTAAAACCAGAAACTTTCTGGCATCGTCGATTGAGGCTCTGTCCACGGCAAGAAACTGTCGCGAACTGCACAAAAACTATGTAATAATAACCAATGTGAATCCATTAGTCTGTGGCAAGAAACTTTAGTAAATCTTGGGCACTCACAAACTTAGTGAAAGTTTCATACATGCAAAAGTTTCTGCTTTTACAGTAGAGGAATACCTGCTCTAAGGAGATGAGAGGGGAAAGGGAAGAAAAGAAGGAGAAGGAGAAGGGAAGGGGGGAAAATAATTGAGGGAGCAGCAATAGAAGGAGGGGCAAAGGAAAGGGAGGAGTAAGTGAAAGGGGAGGAGATGGGGAATGGGAGGGGCCAGCGAAAGGGATGGGCTAGGGAAGGAAGAGGAGCAGAAGCAGGAGCAGAGTTGAAGCACAGGGATGGTGGGGGGAGTGGGGATAGAACTTAAGGATTCACGGGAGGGTACTTGATTAGTGTAAAGAAGCTGCCTACTTTCACACAATGCAAGGAAAGCAACACGAATATTAATCAAGTTAAAATGGGTTGTAAAATTTGGTTGTTTCCTTCTTTTTTTGACAGAATTGTTAGCATAGGTCTTCATCCCTAGAATATTTACAAGCTGGAATTCCTACTTTCATAAATTTAATGGAATCTTAACTATCTAATCCAAGTACACTACCATATATTTGGGTTTGAGATTGAAGTTGATTATCACAATAGGTTCTGGACTACATGTACATCCATATTTGTATGTGTCTGTTAATTATGATGTATCTTATGCCAGATAATAAATTGACCCAAGTATGCAACAGCTCTAATGCTCAAAGGTCATCATACTCTTCTAATACTCACATTATCACTGAAGACTGACGCTTCCATGTAAGGCCTCAGGTAGCTCTCTGCATCCTCAGAAAATTGTTTCCTTCTGACCTTCTTCCACATTGTCCCTTTCTTCCTCTCACTTCCTATTGCACTTCCACCTACAACCGACTCCAAAAGGCTTGTATTACTACCAGGAACAGTATCCACAAACTGCAAATCTTGCTCGAAGACATCATCGTTGTCAAGGTCAAAAGAATGCTGGGAGAGGCTTGCCATCGTCACCTGAGATGTTGCTCTGACCTCACCCATGTGCTTTGCATGGTGATCATGGTGTTTCTGATTCAGCGCATTGGACGAACTAGCTAATGATCTAGAGGATTCGAGCAGTTTCTGATCAGTTTGTCTTGTGAGGTTGGAAGGTATTGTATTGAAGGCAAGATTTAGGTTGTACATCTGTGGCGAAGATGATGTATTCTCTTTGGCAGGACGTAGCTGAGGTGGGTTCTCCGAATTTGAGGATGATGATGAGGAGGAGGGGGGTTGTGGTTTTGATGAGGCTGACGTCATCTTTGATGATGTTGCTTTTAATGAAGATGACGACATCGATGCTGATCTTGATGTCAGAGTAGATTGCGACTGTACAGCTGACAATGATGCTAGTTTGGAAGAGGCATTTTGCGCTGATTGGGATTGCACTGAATCCAATCTACTTGACGTCACTTTGTCTTGTTTGGACTCTTTCTGTGCAGTCTTAGACGAATTCCCTTTTGTATAGCTTTTAGATAATTTAGTTTGTACTGTTCTCTTATTACCACTAGAATTATTGCCTGATTTGGCATTCTTTGTAGTCCTGTCTTTCAAAGGCTCACAATCCTCACTCCTTTTGACAACTGGCAATCTACTTGCCTTAGTCTTGCTCTTACTTTCATCAGTCTTGGGTTTGGAAACTAATTTTGATTGTTTGGAAGTTGGTGTTGTACTTTTCTTACCAGTTGCACTTGTATTCTTTGTTGTCATCTTTTGGGAAGCTTTAGCACTCTTTGCTTTCTTTGCAGCATCTTGTTTAGTAGAAATCGCTGCTTTCTTTGACTTTATTGCACTCTTTGTGTTTCCTTCTTGAACATCTATTTTTCCAGAATGGTGCACTGGTACTGAGAATATTTTCTCTCCATTGAAACGATGCGCTAGCTGACTGATCCTTGTCTGCAGAACTGTACAACGCAGAAAGAGGGAAAGAAATAAAAAGTGTATATGTGTGCATGTAAGAGTGTCAAAACTACTTGTTTGTTTATGGGAGCTCTTTTGTGATTTTCAATAGTATAAGCGAGATTTCCATAGACCTGTTCACAAATATATTCAAATTTCATGCATACTTTTAAAACAAAGGTTGTTCTTGACAACCTGAAAGCTTGTCAGAGGCTTGTCAGACATAGCAACAAGTAATGTATGCAAACTGGATTCCAAGTATTGTAGTTTATTCATTAATAACAGGGTAATGGAGTACCTCGTTACTAGGTCCCCAGGAAAGAAACATCCATCAATTTGAATAACTTTGTGAACAGTTCTATTGCATTGATTCTGTATATATTTAATTTATTATCATTATCATTTTTGTTTTTACTAAAGTTCTTTTCCAATTTTCCAGAGCTCTTTTGAATCATTCTTTGCACAAAACTAACACAGAGCTATTGCAACAGAAATCAGCTTTACCAAATCATTATTGATAGATCACAACTTTAACATCAAACTTCAACCAGTCTGTTTCTCCTATTCATCCACCTTTATCAAAACCACTTCCATCAGGATGGACTTCCCCTTTATGTTGCCTGTGAGGAAAGCACTCTGGCCATTTCCAGATCATTTTCTTACCGTTGCTAAGATCTACATGGATCTCTTGTTTTGGTTGCTGATGTTCAGTTACATACTCCACTACTCGGATAGTCTTGGCCTCACACCTGCCTGGCTGGTTGGTGAACAGGTAGCGTCTAGGATGAGAAACTGAAAGGGAGAACCAAGTATGAAATCTGTGTTAACCCGATGACTACAGGTACCACAAAGTTCATGTATGCATTGGGTTAAAGGGAATCTTGAGTTCTGGGAAAGATGAATCAATAATTTGTGAGCCTTTTCATTCTTTTCGTGCAGCGTGTCAGTTAGGTAGATTATCATAATAAAAAGGTCCCCTATCCCTGTAGAAAGGATTGCTCTTTAAATGCCCTCATATTGGAAATACGACAAGAAATAGCTGAAAAGTTCGGGCCGAACATTCACGCCAGATTTGTCTCTGGTCCCATATACTCGTATCTGTGTGCAGTGTAAGAACATTTCAGGGTAAAGTTAGTGAATTTCTTATCAATCCAGTAATCCTCAAATCTCACACTAGACCCATGTGTTTATGTACAACTTATCTTACTTTCCCAATTGCTTTGGAACAGTTCCTTTCTCATTATAATTGCATGACCAGAACTCAAGTTTACCTTTAACTTGTTGTTGTTTTGTTAATGATGGTTTAGGGATAACCCAAGTGCAGCTTGAAAGTGTGATTTTTTTAAAAGCAGATAGCACATTCATTGCAAAAACAATCTATCTGGTTATCATGTTCATTGTCTGATAAACATTCAGTTATTTTCATAACTTTTAATGTGATCAGCATGAAGTTGGCACCAAAGTTTAAATACATCTGGTAGAAAAACAATATACAAGTACATTTCCACAACTGCACTCATTCCTGCCAACTTTTCTCCTCAGAGAACAGACAAGTTTGGTTTCTACTCATATATGCAGCAAGTAAAATCACTGTCTGTCTAACAGAAAAAATTAAGTTATGAAAATGTGGGATGAACTTTTTTCTTCCAGGTGTAGACCAATTGGTGTAAACAATATTTATAACACTGAACCAAAAAGAGCTCCAATGTTATAAAACTTATAAAAGTGCAATTTTCTCAAAGCGATTTTTATGTTTTTTATTGCATTTTTACCAGAGCTCTTTTGAAGCTTTCCAGAGCTAAACTGCTCACCACTCCTGTGTATTTTTTCCGCTGAGACCTATGTAAATTTTAGACCCAAATGTATATTTACACATACATATCTTCAGGAACACAGTCATTATGGTCATGAAAGAAGCGTAAGCTACATGCACATGCCCCTTACCCCCCCCCCCAAAAAAGAGGAAAAAATAAGAAAAAAAAAAGCAAGAAGAAAAATAGAAGGGGAAGGGATAGGGGTCTACGACTACACACTCCCCAAATCAAATGGCCCCCAAAAAAGGGGGGGGGGGGAGAGAAAGAGAGAAAGAAATTAGAGAGTTGGACCGGGGGGGGGGGGGGGTTCATGCACCCCCTTCCATCATCTGATCATGCATGTCATGTCCATCATTAACAACCCCCCCCCCCCAAAAAAAAAAAAAAAAAAAAAAAAAGGAAGCAAAAAGTGAGAAAAAAGGGAGAGGGGCAAGAGGATCAGGAAAAGATGACAACCAGCCAGGGGCCTGTTTCTCGAAACCGTCATATGTCTAAGTTCTTGACTACATCAGCGCTAGTTCTCTAAATGTCCGCTACGTGTTTCACGAAGCCGTCTTTACCAAGATGCGTGACAACTTCCTGACTAAGGACTTATGACGCCTCCAACCCTGTCATATCTTTTTTAGTCGACGTACAGCGCCATCACATGTTATTTATTGGTAGATCATGGTCGGCAAAAAGGGACACTACATACTTCTGTGCAACTCTTTCTACGCATTCACTTTATCTGGAATTTATCCATGTTTATATTATGAAAATTATATATGAAAATACATAGTGTTTTTGTTCAAGACTTGTCTCCACTTAACTCTAGTGAATCAACACTCTTTCCACATCCTAATGGATAAAAATACCAACAAAAAAAAACAACAGTCTAACTGAGGTCATTTCAATATGAAAGGAACTTTTTTTCAAATGAAAAAGAAAACCATAATAAAAACAATAACAATAATAGACTAACAGGAGATAGGCCTGTATCAAAATGTGGTGGGATTTAAAAAAAAAAGTTAAACCAAAACTTGTCAAATTAATCCCATCATTGGAAACTGAAAAAAAAAAACAACAACAAAAAAACACATTATTACATACAATGAAAATATAAGGATTTATTTTGATAAACTATCAAATGACGACATCCGGGGGGTATTTATTCAACATAAAACTGGCTCACCGATCATGAAATCAATCACTCATATTTTTCATTTTACAAGCGAATCCATCATGTAATTTACATTATTTAAAAAGTGTTTGGCATCTATTAAACCCTTCTACATTTTATTTTTTCTTTTATTCCCTAATTCATTCAAATATTTACAGTTGAGTTATATTTAGCTTTTAAAAATATAGTGTAATTGCAACCAAGGCTACATGTCGGCTCCTATTCTCGCCGATAGTATCAATATCACAACAAGATGTCTAGCTAGTTAGCTCTTCGTGAAACAGTTTATTAGGAAGATCATGGATATAGTTGGCGGATAAAGTTATGACTGTCTTGTCTTTGGTTTCGAGAAACAGGCCCCAGGTCTCCAAAGTCCTTACTCAACAGTCATCTCAAGTCTAGTCGGGCTCAACAACAGGACAATTTTTCTATTGCTCACCATTGCCATGCCAATTGCCTTGACTCACTGTCATTTGTCAATGTACATGCTTGTTCACATTTCATCGATCAAATAAGACAAATGTAACTGTTTAAAAACTATAGTATAAGCCCATACAAGACCAGTTATTTCTGTCTACCTTCATTGTATTTGCTCTTCTCACCTCAAGTCATATCATTTCTCTCGCACACTGCACACGATCATCATGATCATGTCAATCATGACTGTACTAGTTATGCTAGTCTATACTACCACACGTGCTCACGTGATGACCTACCATAACTTCGTTGAACACTCCCCCGACGCAGCAGGCATGCTATACACGAGTGATCCGTCGAACATGTCGAAGCAGCGACACGTAATGAAGAAAACATACGTTTTTTCCTCTCTGTAAATTCATAATTCGGTGTTTTACCATGGCAATATGACCAAACATTTCGTTTCAGAACTGTAAATCTCAATAACGACATTCTGAAAGTAATTCTAATCTTTTATTATTCAGGCACATTTTTAAGTTTACTACTCCATCATGCAGTCACGCAGTCGCACATACACACATGCGCCGCGCCGGGTACGGTGCATGTAGGCATGCACATTGTGAATGCATATATGTTTCACAATCTATTTGAGACTGGTACCATATCTTTGTACTCCCATACTCTACATTGGAACAGCACGTAAACACAAAATGTGCTTAATATCTCAATGTTTATTTAGTATGCCAATTTGGTAATACATTATGAAGTTATAAAAAATGTATGTTATATACCGTTTATAAAATCAAAAGCATGATGTTTACTTTTTAAATATATTAATAACATAATATTATATAATCGAAATCTACTGAGATTAAATCTATGATTTAATATGAGAGTTATTTTATTAATAACGTAACATACAACCATAGAAAATGAAGGTCTAAAACAACGAAAAATCAGGTAAAATTTGAGATTTATATTTCACAATTTTTGATGATCATGAAAGATGTGAATGATATCTCAATGAATTTGTGCGAATCTGAAATACTGTTGAATGAAATGAGATGTCAATCGTTGGAACGCATTTTAGTTTATGTCTCAGTCAGCCGCTGGTAGACTCGACCTTTTTTTTTTTTTCCTCGGTGCAAAGCTTGACGCTAAGCGCTTATCGACATTGCACGCTGTGTGTAGGTGTCTTGTGTGTATAGTGTGTTTTGAGTGTGATGTCGACTGTCTGGCGCTTGTCTGTGCTGCTAGCTAGTTGCTGCACAGTAGTTGTAATATCCCCCACCTGTAATCAGCGAGGCCGAGACTAGTGCGGTTTGTCTGTGTGCATATGCATGTGTGCATGTAACTGGTAGACTATAGATCTAGTCTATACAAGTAAAGAAAAAGAATTATTGAAAGTGAAGTTAGGAAGATCTAAATTTATGAGTGTACAGTAGAGTCTAGAAATGTTAGCTAACAATTTTAATCTAGTCTATTCAACTAGGATAAAGACTAGGTCAGGGCCCAGGACCAGGAATTAGGCCTTGACTTGAGTTAATGATGTGATGATTTGCAGTCACTGTTGCTGTGTCAGATGCATTGCTGACAAATTGGTAAATTTCTCATTTTTTTTTTTTTTTTCACTATGAATGCGAGTAATGTTTGATTGAGCGTAATAACCATTTTTTTCTTCTCGTCGTCCAAATTTTGATGATAAAAATCTAGATCTAGTCTATTTAATTATCTGTCATGCATTACCCCCCCCCCCCTCTCAAAAATAGATTCTTACTTGGACATGTCAATGAAATGTCAATTACATCTTCAGAAGACAGAAGTAACGGTTTCAGTGAATTCTGGCAGTCATCATTTTTGTGAATTTATCTGAACTAGGTGTGCACATTTAGTAATAATAAATGGTTCAGATAGCCTCGAGATAGACTGACGTGAATCTGTGCCTGCGCTCTTATTCTTTTTCTCCTATATCTCTCATAATAATGTTTCTTTCATTCTGTCTTAATCTTACTTTTTCCTTCCTTCCTGTAAGCCCCTTATTTCTCTTCTCTTTTTTCTTTAAAAAGTACACCTGTATTACACTTTTGTTTGTCTCTGTATTTTTTTATTTTGTAAAAAAAAAAAAAAAAAATGTGGTTTTATGTCTTTCCTTTGGCTTTATTTTTTCTTCCTGTTTCCTTGTACAAATAACATGTTCTTTGTCATTCTTGTTTACATTTTCCCATCATTCTTTCTTATTCTTTTCTTCTTACTCTTTTTTTCTATTTTCCTATGATTTCTCTTTCTTATATTTGATGAGTTGTCTAATTTTGTGTGATTTACATGCATCTTCATGAGTTATCTCTCTATTTTTGTGTGATTTACATATCTTCATGTCTTTATATATCAAGTTAAGATCCTGTCTGTCTCTCTGCCTCTGTTTTCCTGTGTTATCTCTTTTGTTCTTCCTTTTTCTTTCTTTTTTTTTCTCCTTTTTTTTCTAATTCGATTTTCTCTTTTTCTTTCCTTCCCTATGAAATTTTATTTCATTGTTTATTTCAAGTCCAACTCAAGCTGAAATTTACTCTTGGTAAAATCGGAGAAACAGACATTTTTTTTTACTTTGAGGAAAATGAGACTACAATTTGAAAGTTTTAATTTTTTTTAATTTTTTTTTTTTTAAAGATCACCTTTTCACGGAGACAAATTGGCCACTCAATCACAAGTGTGATTCCCTCACTATTCATGCCTTGTTTTTTAAAATTTTACTAATAGTTCCCCAAAGTAGTTTCTTAATGCCTTGATTGACCCATTTTCATTAATTTATTTTTAATCTTTATTTTCAGATACATGTACTTGAACAGAAGAAAGTTCTCTTCATCTACATGCATGTTGTCCTTTGATTTATCTTTCTTTCATTCTTACTTTCACTTCCTCATATAATTTTTTCCTTCTCTTATTTTCTTTTTCTTCTTTCTCAATTTTCCTCTTTCTTCCTATCTTCCTAAATTTCTTTCTCTCATTTTTTCCCCATTTCTTCTTACTGTTTTCTGTCTCTGTTCATCATTTTTTTCTCAACATCATAATGAAAAAGATTAGTGAAACAATATCCCCAATTGTTTTATTTAAGATGAGTGAAAACACTATAATGTAAGATCATATATGAACTTTATTTTTACATTACAAAATGTGTATCTGAGGGTAGCGCCCACATATATAATTATGTACACCATTTGCAAAATGATAAAACAAATCTCAAACACTCGCAGGTCAAGCATGTTATAAACGATTAAAGGAAAAGTTCACCTTGATTACTAGTTGATTTTAAAAGAAGCAGACAAATTAAAGAAACAGTTCAGTGAAGGTTTGAGCAAAATACAATGAGAAATAACTATAATGTAAGATCATATATTCATGAACTTTATTTTCACATTACAAAATGTGCATCTGAGGGTAGCGCCCACATGTACACCATTTGCAAAATGATAAAACAAATCTCAAACACTCACAGGTCAACCATGTTATTAATGATTAAAGGAAAAGTTCACCTTGATTACTAGTTGATTTAAAAGAAGCAGACAAATTAAAGAAACAGTTCAGTGAAGGTTTGAGCAAAATACAATGAGAAATAAAGTTATGAATTTTAAAAGTTGTAATCAATCAAACACAAATTGGCGACTCTGTGATGTACGTGTATCTTGCGAGCTCCTCACCCATTTGCCCTGTACCCCAAAAAACATTAATTTTCATTTTCTCTACAGAAAATATTCAAACATACATGGTCTTAGATATTATAATCATTGCTCATATGTTTTTATACAAAACCTGTATGGAACAAGTTATTCCTTCAACAGAAACTGATAATGTGAAGATTTATGAAATTTTCTGTACTGAGCAAATAGGAGAGAAGCTTGCAAGATATGTCATGGAGTTGCCAATTTGTGTTTAATTGATTACACCTTCAAAAATTCATAACTTTCTTATTTCTTATCAGATTTTGCTCAAACCTTCAATCTATTTCTCTAATTGTTCTGCTTCTTTTAAAATCAACTTGTAATCAGGGTGGACTTTCCCTTTAACCATCTTGATACTCGGGTCATGATACTAGAATTCCTGTCTTGTTGAGGATTTTTACTTTGATCTCTCTGTAAAAAAAAGATTGTTTTGATTGGGGGGGGGGGGGACTTGTATGAGAAATGCCATGATCAATATACATGTATGAGTTTGATTAAAAATGTAGCTTAACATATGTAAAGAGTTTAAGTTTCATGCTTAGTGCATGAAAGAAGGCAGCCCTGCCAATCGATGTAGCATCAGGCTTGCCACTCTGAAAAGGAATTGCACTTTTAAAATATGTTTTCTGTGGATTGTTTTTACTCCAAATTTGTTGTCTTTTTTCTTCAACTTCTGTCCAGAAATAGACCTATATTGAATATTGTCTTTTCCATTTTTCCAACTTCACTCTTTAATCTAGATGTAGGTTAAGCCTTGATAAGATGATTCAATGATGTCTTGTATATGAGAACTGCTCTTCTGGAAGACTCTTCTTAAGACTCCAGGCTGTACAGGGTATGCAATCTAAGACGCCTTACTGTCTCTGATGTGGTATGAAGGATGAGTGAAAACACCATGGCCTCCTCTCTCTCAGCCAACCTGGAGACTGCCTACATATGGGCCAGGGATTCCATGGAGGTATGTAATTTATCCGTTGACTACTGAGCTCTGTCGTTCTCATTGGCTTAATTTAGGATCCACCAGCTTCCCATCTAGTCAATGCGAGAGAGAGAGTTGAGTTCTGGTACATGAAAAACGGCGAAAAATGGTTTTGAGCATTCTTTCTAATTTGAGTTTCAGGTGAAAGAATTTCCCATTTGAAGCATGTGCTTTGTTTGGTAGGCCTCAAAAAGAATTTGGATTCCACATACATGTAAGTAAGTAAAATGTAATTTGTAGTTTCAAAAACTTTGATCCCAAGTGATTGTGATTTGGGACTTGTGATTCTAAAAGGAAATACAGATTCTTACAATCATCCACATTCCACAACAATTTCGTGAAAAGTGTATCTCTTGTCTCTTTTGTACATGATATTTTAAATCTCAGGTACCAGTCATTATTAAAGAATTCCTGTTCCTGAAAGAAAACATCTTTTCAAAGTCTGTGCCCTGTTTTATAAAACTTGTGATCAATAACAATTGCCAAATTTCGATAACAAATTTGCTCTCGGCCAATCAGATGCAAGGATTTCAGTAGCTTATAATAGTTATTGCAACTTTTTATTGATAACAAATTTTATGAAACAG
The DNA here is from genome assembly GCA_025618425.1 of Heliocidaris tuberculata. Classification (NCBI taxonomy): domain Eukaryota; kingdom Metazoa; phylum Echinodermata; class Echinoidea; order Camarodonta; family Echinometridae; genus Heliocidaris; species Heliocidaris tuberculata. The sequence goes on along the minus strand of CM046844.1, from coordinate 28,761,763 downwards.
GGCCCTGATAAGGTTTAAAACAGAGGCTTGTCAGACATAGCAACAAGTAATGTATGCAAACTGGATTCCAAGTATTGTAGTTCATTCATTAATAAGAGATTAATGGAATACCTTGTTACTAGGTCCTCAGGGAAGAAACATCCATAAATTTGAATAACTTTGTGAACAGGTCTGTTAGGAAAGGTTGATCATGTCTATACAAGAATTGGTGTATACTGTGAGGTTTTAGAATCATCAAAATGATAAGAAATTGACCCAAGATCACTGAAAAGCACATGCACTTCACACAGAAATAGGTACACTGGACTGCACACACATGTGGCATGATTGTTCAGCCAGAACTCTTCAGCTAGTTCTTGTCATATTTCAAATGTAGGGGAATTCAAAGAGCAATCCTTTTCAGAGGACATTTCTGCTATGTTGTTCTTCCACACTGACATAAAAGGAATGAGGAAGCTCACAAATTATTTTTCACCTTTCCCAGAACCTTTTCTTTAACTCACAGCAAGCACCAAGGTTTACTGAACATACTGTATATTGTTTTGTACATTTAAGTTCTTTCTCAGCAAAATACTAGTAATGCTAAGATGATGTGAAGTTCTTTCTTCCACAAGTGGAATATTAAACAAATGAGAGGCAAAATATAACTTAGATACTTGGCCTGGGACACAAACTCCAACAACAGCAACACACATGTGTAAGACCTATGAGAATTGTATGTAAAGGCGACAGCAGTGACACACACGCTATCTCCAAATGAAGTGCAGAGATTGATGTGTGGGGAGCCGTGGGGGTGAAAGGATCCTAGGGCAGGGCAGGGCAGTGTATAGCCGTCATTGAACGTTCCTTTCAAATATTTACTCTAAAATTCACAATCACTGGAAGTCATGGATGAACAGTATGAAATTATCTCACATGTGTATGTATCTTTTGATATAAGGAGAACAATTTGAGACTGTATTTACCACGTTTAATTCCGATTTTCTTTTTGCTACCAAACCTATAATGTGAGCTTTAACCTACATGTACAGTAGAAACTTTAGTTTTCCATTGAAGTACCTTATCCTGATACATTAAAGGGGAAGTTCGCCCCGAAGATTACTTGAGTTTAAAAAATGCAGAAAAAAAATAAAGAAAAATATTGGCGAAAGTTTGGACAAAATCCGTTAAAGAATAACGGAGTTATGGACTTTTGAAGTTTTCATTTTGTGACGTCACATGCGAGCAGCTCCTCCATTATGTAATGTGATGAATATTCCATAAAATACAGTTTTCTCAGAAAATTTAGAATATTTTCGTCTGTGCATTTGATATATTGTCAGAAATGTTATTCAATACTAGATTCTGAAAAGAAACAATATTAATTTATCGTGGAATGTAAAAAAAAATGCGAATATATGGAATATTTATTACATGACCAATGGGCAGCTGCTCGCATGTGACGTCACGAATCCAAAACTTTAAATACTCATAACTCTTTTATTATTTGACCGATTTTCATCAAACCTTCGTCAATATTTTTCTTTATTTTTTCTGCATTTTTTAAACTCAAGTAATCTTCAGGGTGAACTTTCCCTTTAAGTAGGAGATTTATTTCTTAAACCACATCTAAAACCATAGTTTCCCACTGTGGTACCTTATCTTGTTAAATAAGTGCTTTGTTCCTGATTTAATCCCCAGCAAATATCCAGGTTTCCCATTGTAAGAACCTTACCTTATAAAAAATTGTGCTTTCTTTCATATTTCACCCACAGCAAGCCACAAGATTTCCCATAAGAGTGCCTCATCTTGTGAATGCTAAGCAAGACAGGGCAGGTAAGTTATTTCCAACAACATTACAAACAATCAAAAGTCCATAATTCATAACTTTTTTTTCCAGGTATATTTAAAAAAAAAATCTATGTAATTTGAGGTATGTTTTGCTTTTTTGTTTCTGTTCTTTCTTTTATTATAACATTCTTTTCATTCTTTTTTTCTTTTTTTAAAACTTTTATTTAGGAAACTTAAACAGGGATGTCAGTTTACAGGCCAAGACACCTTCCCATTTCAGAATTTTAATTTCTGTAATTTACAACATGTATGGGGCTCCTAAGGTTGTTGCCTCTTTTCAGCCTTGTTTGCCATGGTTATTTAGAAATTGAGATAATCACAGTACATGTATTTCAGCCAAAGTGTGGAATTGTTTGTGTCGTAATTTTGAGGTCTATTAGATGGATTTAAAAGAAAATATCTTAATTTGTATCTTGTTTCTCTCAAGCTTTTGAGCAAGCCAAAGCAATGGAACGCTTTCCTCTGCCACTGCCCCCACAACTTGCTCATGAGATGAACCTTGGGCTCCTACAACAACAGCAACAACTACAACAGCAGCAGCAGCAGCAGCAGCAACAGCAGCAACAACAAAACCAACAGAATGAGAAATCTCTGAGCAACCATCAACAGTCCCCCAGCAATGGTGCTAGCATGCTGACTACTCAGTCCCATGGTCAACCAGGCCCTAGCCAAAGCACCACTACTCAGGCCTCTACGCCCACGTCCGGTCCAGGATCTGGGAAGCGAGGTCGCAAACCAGGGTCAAAGTCACGCAACAGCCAGCCTCCACATCTCCACACAGGACTGCCAGGTGAGGCACGGATACGACCTGGTCCTACCCTAGATGATGTCGGTGAGACTAGGGAGTACAGGTGCAAGATATGCCCTCAGATTTACTATAGTAAGTCTGATGTTTTGCTCCATGGTCGCTCACATAAAGAAGGTAAACCTTACAAATGTGATGACTGTGGCAAAGCGTTCTCCAGCACATCATACGTCACACAGCATATGAAGGTGCATACTAATGAGAAACCATACCACTGTACTTTTTGCGAAAAGACATTCAAGCAGCTATCACATCTCCAGCAGCACACACGCATTCATACAGGAGAGAGGCCTTATCGCTGTAACCAGCCAGGCTGCGAGAAATCATTCACCCAGTTGTCAAATTTACAGCAGCACTGGCGGCGGCACAACAAGGACAAGCCGTATAAATGCCGTGATTGCTACCGTGCGTTTGATGATCCAGATGTGCTGCAGAATCACACACAGTCCCATGAGAACAACCGGCGCGAAAAGCGTTTCTCGTGCGGGGTGTGTGGAAAGTCCTACGTTCAAGAGCTGTACTTAATGAAGCACATGGAGAAGCATCCCCATGTAGTTGGTCAGGCAATCAACATCATCAACCATGTCACCAACTCAGTGACCACCATCAACCCTCATATTAATGCAGCGGGGCACGCAAATCCACCCCCAGAGTTCAAGCCTAAGAAGAAGAAAAAGAAGAAGCAGCAGCAACAGCAGCAGGTGGTCACATCGGGCATTGACAACCCCATGCCGCTGCCACCAGTCAGTGTCATCTCCAACCCCAATGCCACCTTGGAACGCAACTCCTACAGCGTGCCGCCGCCATCAGCTCCACATCATGAGGTAAGACAGGGTAGTGAGACACCAGGGCCAAGCACCAGCATGCATTCCCAAGCCTCTCATCATCCCCATACCAATGGTATCATGACAAGCCAGGCGATGGGGTTGGCACACAACATCTCTACAACCATACATTCGGCCCTTCCACCTTTCCACAACCCTGCCGGCTTTCCCATGTCGTTACCTGCTGGTGTCAACCCGGTGTTCTCCACGGTCTACAACATGGCCAGATGAGGTCCCCTAAGGTAACATCTCAGTGGGGTTGTTCAACACATGCTCCGGAGACAATTGCTCCATGGTCCATATCCTACACTACTGGTAACCAACGCCCTGACTTCAACTGTGGACCAAACACTATACCTAATCATGACCTTAACCCAAAACCTAACCTAAAACTCAGTCGTAACCCTGTCCACAACCCTATATCTTCAACGAAATAAAGCCAGGAGCAATTGTCACCGGAGTAAATGTCGGATTACCCTCTGTGGACATAAGTCCTTCTGTCAGGTAACAATGTCCACTTTCTCAAGCACAAATCTCACTTCTTGTTTTATGAGTGGATCATTATTATTCTTATCTCAAACTTTAGTTTGGAATGACGACTCAAACCAAATATTATATTCCATAGAAGTTATATTTTGACCAGCTGGACTGCTTTCAGTGACCAAAATAGATTGTTAGTGTGTTGTTGTGCATTGTATTAGATGTTTGATTTCTTACATGTTTTCATTTGTAAGTTGGTTGATAAAAATCAAAGTTTGTAAAGATTCTCCTCAAAATATATTTCTGTTGACTCTTGTAAAGAACCATTAAAGAGAATTCGTAGAGAGGTGAAGTGTCTATAAGTGACTGAGAGGAAAGTTAGGAAAAGTTAAGGTTTCTAGCACTCTGAATTTAAAATAACCTGAACATACATTCCTTTACCCTCAACAGGTGAATTAATGTAATGCTACATACGAGGTTCTAATAAGGTGTAATGTCTTTAAACACAATACGTATGGTTACAAAATTTTTCGAAAAGTTGAAAAAATGCCAGTTTAAAAAATAAAAACGATGATTTTGAACCTCTCAATGTGTTGCCAATTTAAGGATTATAAAGCTTATTCTTGTTTTTTAATATTCCTGGCATCAAACTTCTCATATGGTCATGCATCAAAAATGGATATAGTTTGTGCAGAAATTTTTGCTCTTTCTACCAATGCATCTGGTATATTGTTTAGAGCTCTGAATCAAAATTTATTGAGCCAAACAATGTGGTTCATTGTCTCGAAAGGGTTAACCCTTTCGAGACAATTGACCACATTTTGTGGTTTGGCCCAATAACTTTTGATTTAGAGCCTTAAAAATATACCAGATGCATGAGTAGAAAGAGCAAAAATTTCTGCACATACTGTGTCCATTTTTGTTGCATGATCATATTGCGTTTGATGCCAGGAATTTTAAAAAGGAGCATAAGCTTAAACATCCTTAAATTGGCAACACATTGAGAGGTTCAAAATCATTGTTTTTTTGTCCAAATTGGCAACTTTTTCAACTTTTCGACAAAGTTCCTAATCATGTATATTATTTTCAAGACATTACATCTTATTAGAACCATGTAGCACTAAAAGAAAAATATAATTGTTGCCAATTTGGAGAACAAAATGTGATCAATTGAGCTCTTAAATAATTCCTGTCCTGAAAGGGTTAAAAAACAAACAAATTTGACTTGGCTTGTTGTGTTCATGACAACCCCTTGATAAAAATTGTTTTTTTTACAGGGGCAACATATGTTTACCTTAATACTTACCTACTTTTAAAAGGCCCTATCATAACATATGGAGTATATTTGCTCTTGTCATTGATTTTTCATGGATATTTTCTTGTTGTAAGGTACCAGAGTTAGTACCAGTTGGACAGGATTGCATAATCCCTTACAAGGGCTGCTTTTTGTAAATCTTTGTAAATTTGTCTATAACTTGCTGAAAACGAAAAACAGAGGAAAAAGAAATTGTACTTTTTTGTGTCAAATGTGTCTTCTTGTACAGTGTAAAAAGTTTTATTGTATAGTTGTACTTTTTTGTGAAACAGAAGTAGCTCTGAAATGCATTTTGATATCAACTGTTCCTTGGCAAAATCTGGAAATTATTTGTACATTCGCAAGTTTGTAAATTTTACCTAAGAGTACGATATGCTATGCTTTATTTTGTCGCCGCCTTGTATTTCAATGTGATTTATGTTTGTTTACAATGGAAGTTAGTTACATTTGCCCTTGTAGTGATATTTTGTGAATGTGATTATGGATGTAGTAAGACTCATCCAAATAGGTGCAGTCTTGTATCTTGATTGAATTTGAAACCTACAAAGATTACATAATGATATGTATTCATTTTTTAATAACCCTGTAAGTAAACACCTTGATCTTAAATGGAGTAGTGAAATTTTTTTCAGAGGTTTAGAAGATGCTTATTGTGTCATTGTTTCAAGAGGCTGTTAAACATTTCTTATTACTACCATTGTTCTTTTCTTTTTTCCCTATGTTTATAAAGAAATCACTGGATTTTTATGATGGTTAAACTAAAAGGCCACATCTAACTTTGAAAATAAATGAACAAAAACTGCAGAACTGAATGAAAAAGACCCACTTGAAATATGGAATATACTTGCTTTATCAAATAGGAAAAGAAAATTTTATATACAAAATTAAAGAATTCATAGTGATAATATGAGGCTTTCTCAAAAGTAAAAATGTTGTAATAATGTATGGACAATTTCTTTCTGCCTTAACAACATGTTCATTCTAAAAATATATATTCGATCATGGTAAGTGACCCTCGTAATTAAATAGAAATGATTAATAGAGATGATAGATTTTATTTAAATTTTTTATTCACAACATCGTTATTGGTGCTATTTGACACAATTTTTGTGTATGTGGTTTTTATATTTGAAAATGCAATCAAAAGGAGATAGTCATTGCCAAGTCCTGTGCATTCTATGTGCCCTGCCGATAATTGTTTTCCCATGAAATTGAGTACTTTTGATGACATGTAAGTAGTTCATAGGCCATAGAGATGGTTTATTTTATCTTTTTAAATGCATTTTTATGTATTTATCTGAGTCATTTAACCCCCAAATGTTAACAAAATGATGATAAATGCCAATGATTCTGTAAAGCCAAGACCTTCCACTAGTCTGGGCTCAACACGAACAGGCGCCAGGGACACATGGGCCCCAAATTCAAGGTCCAGAGTCTAGACCCCCCCCCCAAAAAAAAGAAAAAAAAATAAATTTCAGCATAGGGCTCAATGCATACTTACCCTAAAATTTAAATCCGGACCCCCACTGACAAAAGTTAGTGTGGAAGCCCTTCACTAGAAATCCACTTTCATGACAGTCACATGTACTGTAAAATAATTGAACCACAACAATAAATCTTGAAAGTTTCTTGCTGCAATAATGGTTGTTTAAAAATCGTGAAAATCACATTTCACAGAAGTTTCTGGTTTTTACATTTGCAGGAAGAGACTTATCCTCAAAGTGTAATTCTTTGGGATGTAAAATCGATGATCGCATAAAGAACTGCTTGTAATGAATATATCTTGAAACAAATTTATCCCCTTGAAATCGAACAGAGTTTGAAATCAGAATTGTTCTGGTTTTGTGAGATAAATCTTGACTTGCCAAAGATAGTTTTGGAATCTGTGAGGACAGTGGTGCGATTAAATGTATTTAATTCTCACCTTGTCATGTGACTATGCTCAAGCCTGCCCACTTTTATTGATGTATTATAAGTCAAAACCTGAATATCTCGATTTTTACCTGTGAAGGCAATGACATCTCAGTTTGTTCCTTATATTTTAATCACTTTTTACAAGGTCAAGTCCTGTAGAGTGGGGCCTATTCTTTTAATAGTGGTTTATCTTTCTACTGTATATTAAAATCAGTTTTAAAAAATAAAATGTTAAAGAATCCTTTCACTTTTCATGGAGAACATAATATATTCATGATGTCCGTTCATTGCCATTGTAATCAAAATGAAAAGACACTATTTTGTCAAGTACTACTATGTTGTATATATCACCAAGTGATTTAGTTCTTGAAAGTTGTATTTCTTTTGTGTGATGTAAGTGTGTTTGTAAAAACACATTGTGAATGACTTGACATGATTTGTATAATTTATCAATTTGACTTATGTATTATGAGTTTCCTTTGAATCATTCTAAGATACTTTTGTGGACACCTTTTCCTTCCCTTTTCTTCCTTTTTCTATTGGTTTCAAAACGAATGTCAACTTGCCACGCACAAAATTGGCTTGTTCCCCTTGACCTGTTATACATTTTTAATGTAATTGTCCCCGCCGAACGAAGTTCGCGAGGGGACTATGAAACGGGCTCCGTTCGTGTGTGCGAGTGTGTGTCCGTCCGTTCGTCCGTCCATCCGTGCGTCCGTCTGTCCGTGTGTGCTCAAATGTTAGAAAATACTACTTCTCCGTCATTTCTTGGCCGATTTTGATTCTGATTGTTTTATCTGATAGGCCTGGGTGGGGGCTTCCAAACTTCTACACAGAATTTTGAAATTCATTAATTATGCAAATTTATGCAAATTTATTCAAAATTGACGAAAAATGCTACTTCTCCTCTATTTCACATCGGATTTTGATTCCGATTGTTTTATCTGATAGGGCTGGGTGGGGGCTTCCAAACTTCTACACAGAATTTTGAAATTCATTAATTATGCAAATTTATGCAAATTTATTCAAAATTGACGAAAAATGCTACTTCTCCTCTATTTCACATTGGATTTTGATTCCGATTGTTTTATCTGATAGGGCTGGGTGGGGGCTTCCAAACTTCTACACAGAATTTTGAAATTCATTAATTATGCGAATTTATGCAAATTTATTCAAAATTGACAAAAAATGCTACTTCTCTATTTCACATCGGATTTTGATTCCGATTGTTTTATCTGATAGGGCTGGGTGGGGGCTTCCAAACTTCTACACAGAATTTTGAAATTCATTATTCATGCAAATTTATGCAAATTTATTCAAAATGGCTGAAGGTTCATAATGTTTTCATGTTTTATATTTCAGTTGTATACATGCATTGTTGGTATTCTCTTCTTTTGCATGCAGTAACATGATTTTATTCACTAAAGTTTTTCACTGAAGTTTTAAGGTTCAGGCTAGTTAATTTCCACAGATCTGCACTTCCGGCGGGGACATTTATTACGTATTGCGTAATTTACTCATTCACTTGTTTATAATTACAATGTTTTGATGGGATGGTATGCAAGGGGGAAAGGTTACAAAGTCTATGCATAGTTCTTCTTCACTTCTACATATGAATTGTACTCTTTCATTTTATCACTGGTTCTTTTTGTGATCCCCTTTCCAGTGTTTGTTGTTGTTTATTTTGTTTAATTCTATTTGATCTCCTACATTGTGGTAGTGTAGACTAGTCTGCACTCAAGTCCAATCAAACTAATGCTAGAGCTTTGAAACAATTCCTTGTCATGATCATTTATCTTCTAGAGGTTATGGTGAGGGATGAAATTCTTGCACATTTGATTTTTTTTTTTCCATTTTCTGTTCTCTCCTTTGTTCTCTCCATTTTCTGTGTGTGTGTGTGTCTCTCTCTTCCTCCCTCTGTTCTGCATATCCTCTCCTTCCCTCCGTCACTCTTTAGCTTTCATTATCTTTCTCTGTTCTTCTCTCTCCTTCCCTCTGTGTATTTCACTAGATATTTCTCTTTCTATACACCCCCCCCCCCCTCTCTCTCTAGATAATAGTTACAAGTGTAGAAATTTCTTCAATGTGTGGGATAGTCTTGCTAACATTTGGGGTTGATATGGAACTAAAACATTGTAAGGAAATTTTGCTGGAAATCTCTTTTGGTACTTGTTTTTAATTGAATGTTGTTTATTGATTTAAGTTTTGTATTTTTGGTGCCAGTTATTGTATGTATCCTGTAATATTTGTCTTCTGTTTTTATTCTGAACGCTGTATATTTTCCAATCACTGTACTGTATAGCTGTAATTATATGCTGATACTTAAAAAAATGTTATCTCACTTTGTTTTGTGTGTACAAAGAGCTTTATATATCCCGACAAATGATTTCATTATGCCAAGGCACCTATGTGAAATTTGTACAAGTATGTTCGGTATCATTTGACTTTTTTGTCATATCGTCTGTTAGAAGCCAGAGGCATAGTAACTGTGTAAAGTGATATGAGTTAACGCCTTTCTGGCTCCAAACAGATGATATCTTGTATGAGGGTACTACTACTACTGCTGTATCCTTTGTTGTAGATTATTGTAGACGTGCAAATTATTGCAAAGTATGTTACCAAATGGAATATAGAATAATTAAACTAATCTCATAGCACTACCGTAGAGTAAATTGCGCAATTATATATTTTTGAAGACATGCATAGAGTAGTTTATGAATGATTTTCTGTTGGTATTCGCTGAGAAGGAAAAGGCTTATTGGTAGGTACAAAGAGCAATTTGATGATTTGAACATAGTTATGACAAACAAATTTTGGAAACATGTATGTGTATAATGCTACTATGTATCAAACTTATGTGGTGTAAGTGAGCTGTATATCATTAAATTTGGGCAAATATATGGTATGTGAATTGTCTCTTTGCGTTCTTTGATTGAATTCTGTATATTTTCATGATGTAGATGATACACATATGCATTTGCATTCATCTGGTATGTGCAAGGGCGTCCGTAGAACATTTGGAATGGGGGTTGTGACACCCAAAATTGCCGACAAATTTTTAGGGTTTGACTCTAAAATTTGCCGACAAAAATGCTGCACCCTAATTCCCCCCACCCACCCCCCCCCCACAAATAATGATAAAAGAAAATTGCAGATGTAGAGATCTTGATCATACGGGCCCATTTTCGAAAGGGGGGGGGGGGCCGACACCCTTTGCCTGAATATCAACTTTTCCATATCTAAATTTTTGCGTGTGAGCGAAGCGAGCGAGCAAATTTTTAAAAACTTTTTGTAGTGAAAATGTACAGAAGTTACCTACAGAAGTTACATAATTATTCGGGAACCTTGCTGCCCAAATATGTGGATATTCTGGCATCACGCTGCCAGAATATGAAGTGGTGGTTGGCCGACTATCAGAACTCTGAAAATCCTCGGGGGGGGGGGGGGCTGCAGCCCATTACCGAATGGGGACGCTTTTTGCCCGAATATTAACTCCCAGTGTTTTTGCGAGTGAGAAAATAAATGACAATGTCCTTTCATTGTCCTTACATCACAGGCGTAGACACACAATTATCCATCGTTAGTGGGGGGGGGGGGGGGATGATGAATTCATCATCCCCCCCCCACTAACAATAGAAAGTGTGTTCGTATCTACGCCAATGCCTTACATTATCCTTTCCTTTCCCTTTCTTTTTTCCTTTTTCTCCTTTTCCTCTTCTCTTTCCTCTTCCCTTTTGAGTGTGTGTGTGTGTGTGTGTGTGTGTGTGTGTGGGGTGTCACACACCCCTCTAGCGACGCCCCTGGGTATATCAATGGTTGTGAGAATGTGAGAGACAAGTTGTTTGGTTGAATGCCTTTTTTTCTTCTGAAGGTTTATAATGCCGAAGGTTCTTTGATCCAAAAATTCATTAATTGTGAAAGGTCATTACCGCGAGGGATCATAGTTCTGAAAATAAAATAAGGTTCGTAATTCCAAAATGACCCCCCCCCCCCGTCCCGAATCACCGCCCGTGATCACTATTCAATTTCATTGTCACTGTCATCATCACCATTATCATCATCTTCATCATCATAGCTTCAACATAGATTTGATATTGACTGAATTCCCCCCCCCCCAAAAAAAAAAAAGTTAGGGTTCAGATTTTGCTCTATTTTCAACCCTCTGTACAAAACTTTAACTTTGCACAGGGGTCAATTGGTGTGTATGGGAGTGTGTGATTAACACCCAGACAATGGTCCTGGACAATGGCCAGGGTTTGAATGCTTTATTATTTATTCATGAGGAATTCCACTATTGTAAGCACACACTCACATACACATCATTGGTTCCTGTGTAAAGTTCAAGTTTTGTACAGAGGGTTAAAATTTGACCAAAATCTGGAACCTAACTTTAAAATTAATCATGGATTTAATGAAACTTATTTATGCTTTCATATTCAAATCACCTCCAACTAAATTGTACACTATTCAGCTATTACTCATATCAATGACAGTGTTATCTGATATATAGTTTTCGAACTATTAAGGATCAAAAGTGGGAAATGTTTTTTGTAACACCTAGTACAAGCGAGGGAGCAAAGCGACCGAGCGGCCAATTTTCCCATTTTTAACACTAAAAGCAATTCTTGTGCATTCTACCCAGGACATTTTGCAATTGAGCGGTAGAGAAGCTCGAATTTTGTACAGTCACAGATAAACAGTTTTCTATTCACTCACTTCTACAATCTGGAGCAAAAACGAAAACCCTTGATAAATAGTCGAGAAATTCAGCAAGGCGATCTGAAATTGACATTTCTTTCAAATGTTGAAAATTTGCAAATGTTTTATACACTTTATGCTATATTGGGGGCGCAATATTTGGCAGGAGTATATAAGATGAAACTTACATGATAGCGAGCAAAGCAACAACTGCATCTTTATTTTTCAAATTTTAAACCCTTTAAGGTATTTAAGAACTATATACTGGGGGCGCAAAATTACAAGATCCTGAAAGAAAATAATTATGCGAGGGAGCAAAGCGACCGAGCTTTGGAAAATTTTCGCATTTCAAACCCTCAAAAACTAGATTTCTAGAGCATTTACCCTGCGGATTTGGGGGCGCAAAATCCGTAGGGATTATGATTTTTCTTCATTTCCCTATTTTTTCTTTCTTTCCTTTGCGATTTTTGCGCCCCCTCCAAGTTCCGCCCGGGGCACGTGTCCCCATGCCCCCCTGCACCCCTAGATACGCCACTACCTGACCCCCTCCCGAGGAAAACTGGTACAGGTTCTGGGAATCATTTTTTTTTTCATAAGGGGTGCTGATGGTCGAAAAAATACGAAGGTATTTCATTTTTTGGAATTACGAATTACCTTCTGAATAATGAACCATCGTAGTAACAAACCTTCGGAATAACAAACCCTTGGATAAATGAATCCTCGAAAATTAGTACCTTCTGAAACGCGACATGTAATCTTTCAAATGTCTTGGTGTAAAGGAAAAGGTGTTATGGCATCAGGAGGTTTCGCATTGTTCTTGGGCTGACTCTCTAGAATATACACCGGACAAGTCAATCTGACAACAAAAATATTTTATTAAAAATAAAAATACAAACGTATACAGAGTATCATTGACATAATCATAAACTCGAGGCATTTCCTTTCACTAAGTAAGGGTAGAATTCCGCATATTTTTTTGAAACGTGATCTTAGATACGATCTGAACAGGCGAAAAATTATACTTACATACAGGTTCATAGAGGTGCATCGTTGTCTAAAACATGATAAGGGCAATCACTACTGCTTTGAAATTCACAGAGCGACTTGTTGCAGATATCTCTCGATTTGCCTTGTTTCTTGATTGTGAATGTGACAAAATTTTATATTTGTTTTTAATGACATTATATACAAATTTATATAGTTTTTAAATTTTAAGTGATGCGATAAACTTTAGAAAACATTTATGTGACAAATGTAATATAGTATCTATATTGCACAAACGTAAAAAAAATGTACATTCTCATGAACTACAATTAATTAAGTGGAAATACAATTTTATAATAATGCATAAAAAACTCAAAATTCAGATAAGAATTTTTGTTGACAAAAAGAATGGAGCACAAGATGGTATGGTAATGAGGTCGTATTGGTATCTTATCGACACCCTTTACAAATCCGACGGATTAAAACATCAAAAGAGAACACTTTCGTTTACACTGTAATATACATACATATTTGAAAGCTCTTTTCATTACTTCACTGCCAAATCAAACGTTCTTCATTGAATAATTTTTACTGGAATATTTATCCTGTACAATTTTGTCGTGGGGAAGAATCTGATCTAAATCACATTGAAATAATAAAACGTTGTGGCTTTTCCCGACGCAAATATAGAGGTCAGCGTACTAGAAAACAACAGTCCAAAATAAAGCTTACTATTATCAAGGAGTACCCACTCCGTTCTAATACAGTGTATTGGAAACATTGAATCGAGTGTGTCTCCTCGCATGAGGATCCGAGGGCTATTAATTATGACAATAATAGCTCGAAAATATGTAAAACAAAGTGCAAGTCAGTCTGAAGTATAACTGTGTGGAAAGTGCAACGACAGATTAGAAAGCTGACAGACGTCGGAACAACACGGTAACAAAAGCTTCCAGATACCTCCTCTTAGAAATTCTGATACCCTTGAACTGCCCGTAGAGAATTTTTGATCGAAATATGTCAGTGCTTGTGATGTCGGCATATTCCAATAATAGGCTCTTAGACTTATGCATAATTAACGATTTTAGGGAAATATTCGATTAGCTAAATTTACAAATTCATTATTTGGAAAAATGGATGTACATGTGAACGATATTTTCAAGGCAAAGTGGTCTTTATGACGTATAGTTTGATGAAATTTAATCCAAAAGGTAAGTTGCAATTGAATCGAAATTAAAAACAGAGTAAAACTTGGAATCCACAGAGCATTGCCATGATTGTATACATGATCATTTGAACTACTTGTCTCAGCTTGTTGATATATCTTTCAAAAGAACTTTGGGCCAATTATATATATAAAGAAATTAAAATTTACATTATGTTCAGTGACTGCTGTCTACGTAGAATATGACAGTGACAGAAACGATATTCATTAAATTCTTAAGACCCCATTAAAAATAAACTTAGTAGCTTTTTTGTATCCCTGTCAAGTTACACTCTTCAGTAACTAAAAAAATTCTTAGTTACACATATATCCTGTTTGAACAACGAAATGAAATGAAATGAAATAAAGATAATATAATAATAATAATGACAATACTACTACTACTACTACTACTACTACTACTACTATACTACTACTACTACTACTACTACTACTACTACTACTACTACTACTACTACTACTACTACTACTAATAATAATAATGGGCACTTAAATAGTGCTCATATCCGTCACGCTGTGACGCTCATGGTGCTTAGACATTACCCCAGTTATAGCCGAGCCGCAAAAGTAACTAGCGCTCAAGCATATCAGGTGCGCATTTACACCTGGGTGGAGAGTGGGAAATGTAGATTAATGTCTTGCCAAAGGACGTTAGTGCTGGGCTGAGATTGAACCCCTTACCTTGTAATATACAGTCTGGTGACTTATCCACTAGATCACAACACCTTTATCCTCTTTGATAACAGAAGGACGTGGGAATTTTCAGCAATCACCACCATTACGCGTCCGAAGTTCCTATATTTACTCGTCGGTATAAATATAGGACATTGCTTTTCGATGAGGGTTCTAAAAATCCCCCCGTTTTCAACAGTTTGCTATTATTTTTCAAAGGACATGTATTACATTGTCAATAACCAACAAAAACCTATATACCTCTGCTTTCCTATTGTCAATCAAACTAAATTTTGTTATTGTGAGAAAACTAGTTCTTAGTTTAGATTCCCATGGTAATGTTAATGTTTTATTGACATAATGCAGATAATACATCTAATATTCATTATCTTTACGTAGATATTTATGAAATTTTCTGACCTGTTATATGACTTTCATCAAAGCTCGACGTCAATTCAACAAGACTATATATAACTCGTCAGTCTTTGTTGCAGATATAATTACCCTTAGACACTGCACCACGTCACGCAACTACACAAATAATTTTTGGCAAATAATGATCTTTCTGGTCTCCATTAATATACCAAGATTGTTACGATATATTCATCATGATGGTGCCAATTATCCGTTATATTTTAACGCCCCCTTAAAAAACCCCCCCAAAAACAAAAAAACAAAAAAACTAACAACATTTTGGACCTACATGTACATGTATATGTAGCTCTCACACTCCAGCATCTGTATACTTTCCTATAACTTTCAATCTACTTCTAATTATCTCTCATCCTCTCTCTTTCTATCTACTCTTCTTTCTCGTTTTCTCTCTTTCTCCCCCCCCCCCTCTCCCTAACACGCACATACTGTTTTTCTCTTTCTCTCCACGTTCATACTAATACAAATTAACACTCATTATATATAAGGCAGGGTCAATATTATAGATACACATATGTTATGGTTAGCTATCCTATTATGTTACAACAAGCAATATCTTACATCCCAGTCACACCAAAGAAACCGACCCCATACCGATAACATACCAAATAAATAACCGCATTCCCCGAATGGTCAAGAATCAATCGGTCTGGAGACGGTTTGACGGCATGACTGAGGCTATACCGCACATATCACGGCCCAACTTTTGAAAGATATTGCAGTATGGTCTGAAAATTAAAAAAAGCAGTTTCTTTCATAATTCACAATAAGAATCTGAATGTTCTTAAATTATAATAATAATATCAAAGTACTAGGGAATTTATAAGCTTTCTGCCAGAGCAGAGGCCTGATCGACTGCGAATCGCAGTGACGATATACCAGTCGCACGCCTGAAAAGATCACATAGCAGATTTGGCTCTTTTTCCAACGAAATGCTTTAAAATTCCTCACGATTTTCTGGTAAACATTCTAGACATTAATCCCTATGAATTTCCATTATCTTTTAATTCCATATTCATTGCCATTTCTTTTCTCAAGTCGTCGCGTCGTCTCGTCAAAGGAAGTGCGCTGGCCTTAATGCCTCTGTTACATTGCAGTATAAACCGTTCAAAACCGACCGATTCTTCGCCATTCGGTGAAGTGTAATATTTTGTTCGATCTGTTGTCGGTCTGGTATCGGTTACGTTGGTATGACTGGGCTATAATAGATGCAGTTGTTACTCTACGTTCGCCTGTAAAAGATAATATGAACGTCTTGAAATGTATAATGTTCATCCTCGGAAACTGAAGAAACAACTTTGTGCTATGATAGTCTTGCATTGGATGTCAAAGGCAATAAAAGGTGGAAGTAGGAGACGAAACAAGATGTCTCATATCGGCCTTTTGTCAGAGCATTTCTTGTTCGTGTTCGTCCGGTGTCGATTCGTCCATGTTGCTACACGTGTGTGAAAGTGCCGATTGTGGCACGACGTGATGACAGTTGTTGACATGTTTCATGGCGGTGTTGTTCATACGCACATTGCGTTTGGGTCTCAAGAGTATGATGTAAACCTTGGGCGCGAAAAGGCACGCGAGGCTGACTGTGGCACTGAGGCAGACGGCGAAGCTAACGCTGATGAGACGAAGTTTGAGGTTGGATGCCGTCAAGATGTAAATGGGCACCATAGCGAGCCAAACGATACAGGTGGTGTAGAGGGTGAAGCCAATGAATTTGGCCTCGTTAAACTGGTCGGGGATTTTCCGAGTGAGGAACGCGTATGCCGTGCACAAGAGCATAAGCAGTATTGGGTAAGCCATGTTGAGGAGGGAGAAGTGATCAACAAAACAATGACACACCAGGTACATCTCACCATCGTTGGCCCCGGATCGAACCACATGGGGAGGGTTAGCAGCCATTAGTACCGCTGATAGTATAGCCTGCACACCAATAAGAATGACGGTGATTATGACTTGGGATATTGGGCTGATGAATTCAGGTCGCTTGGGCGTTGACCGACCGTTCTGAAAGATCCGATGGACACGGTTGGTCTTGACGAGGAGGGCGCTGTAACACACAGTGAATCCATGCGACATTAAGAGCTGGTGAAGACCACAGATAACGAAGGTCGGATAAACAAAGAACAATATAGACATTATATAACACAACAAGACGCCAAATAGCAGCACAGTCATGAGTTCTTTGCCGGATGCTTTGACAAGAGGGGTCATACGATATCGCATGAAGATAAGACCAATAATGCCAGTTGTGAGTATCCCCAAGCTTGCAAAGACAATGACCAGTATGGACCATCCGGTCGGTAGGATGGGCACCGCTGGCACCAGGTCGCATCCCGTGTAGGACGCATTAGTGCGGCTTCCTTCCTCGCACGCCACACAAGTCTCTTCATCAACGAGGTAGTGTGGAATACGGAGGTCACCGCAAGGCTCGCATCGCCAACAACACTTATCCTCAAGGACCTCTTTCACTTCCCAAGGCATGCACGGCACGCCGCAGACTGATGTAGGGTATTCTGGTGAGGAAAACTTGAACTGCGGTTGAGATCCGTTCAAATGGAGCTTGTCAGAGTAGTGTCCGATGGTCACATATTTATATACCCCGGGGCTAACTTGCTGATAGTTGAGTAAGGTATAGAGCGCAGGACCGTCCCCATCTTCATCAAAGCTCAAGTGTGCACCTGTTATACCTGTTGATTGGAAGAACGAAAAAAAAAGAAGAAGTTTTTAAATGAAGATGAAAGTTACGTGACTTCCTAAAATTTGGGAATTACGGAGAAACAAACCAAAGCTCTCCCCTTCCTCTTTCCTTCCTTTCTTCGCAAGTCACCCTTTTAATCTCGTATTTCAATTATTGTTATTGTAGCTGAGGGCTGCAGGCACGTCAAGCTACCTACTTATGCTGTAGCCCTCCTGCGCCTAATATTGACTTCCATATCTATAATTTATTCAATTTGTTTATTTAATTTCGCACATTATTATGCATAATTCTGTATTCAATATGTATTTAATCATGTATTTAGTTATGAATATAATCATGTATTCAAATACGTATTCAATTATTAATTTAATCATAATTCAATTTTGTATTCAATTATGTATTCAGTTATGTATTCAATTATGTACTCAGTTATGTATTCACTTATGCATTCAACAAATGTATGTTCAAAATATGATTCATTTATCATGTTTATCTGAAAATTTTGTACCAGTGAAAAGCAAATTTCTGAATGGACAATAAATCCTCAATTTCAATTTCAATTTCATTGCAAACCAATAAAATCAAATCAAATCAAACACTGATTATGAAATGAACTACTGAATATAACCACGAACCAGCTACTATTTAAAAAGACGAAAGAAGGCTAGATCGAAGCAAAAGTGATAGGGCGTGATAAAAGAAGATAAAAAAAGAATGAAAGAAGGTTAGAAGAAGTGAGGGAGAGAGCATGAGGTGAATTGTGACAACGCATAGTTACTTCCTGACTAAGTAAAATTTCAGGCGATAGGAAATAGCAAATCAATTGAAATATTAAGAAAACAAATTCCAATCAAAGGACGAAGTGGTAAAAGGAAGGCAGGAAACAATTAGACGTGACCAGAAAATAAAGCATCTAAAACTTTTATGCATTTGATGTTCAGAAGATTACTGAAAAGGACGTCATCGCCATGGGTTATTTCAAAACAACCTAGCGCAATGGAGAGCGGTCGATGAGATGAATGGTTCAGAGATTACTCTTTATAGAACAATTTTCCTAGTTAACAATCATTGACTGGGTTAGATAGGGACGTGATCGAACTTTGATGCAATCTTCTAAACAAAACGTAAAACAGAAGAATAGAAGTATCATTAAGAAAGTGCAACTAAAATAACGATAAAAGCCAGTTGTCAGATTGAACATCGTGAGAAGACATTTAAGTGTATAAATCCGGAATCTTATCATTTCGCCCCAGGATCGAAATCAGCTTGACGAGACACCAAATCTTGTCTTCTTGGCATATCGCCCCCTCCCTGTATGTAGGGTATGTGACGAGATCAACAGATCAATATGAAAAGCTTTGTTGATTACTTGAGATGTATGCTTATGTGTTCAGAATAACGAAATATACAGACTTAATGAGTGGAGTAGCGTGGGTCAAGTCATTGATTGGCACTGATGTCATGGGGGTCACCGATCTTAACTCGGTGACTGAAATTTGAAAGAACATGGCCGTAGAGAGGGATGAGGGCGAGGAAGGGGGTGCAATTACCAATTTTTTTAATGTTACATTTCTCCTCTCCCATTCTTTTTTCGCCATATCACTTGTTTTTGTTTCTGCTATGCCTTTCCTTTTTTCTTTTTTTCTTTTTTTTTTTGGGGGGGGGGGGGTAGGCGCATGCCCCATACTCCCATGTAACTACGCCACTGATGACGACAAATATAATGATAAATTATTACCTTTGAACTGCACTTTGCTCAGGTACTGTTTGAGAAGATCACCTTGGACTGGTCGCATGCGACTACAAAGTCCTTGCACCCCCGCCCCGCACAGGTCGGCGTGCATGTCTTTGAGAGCGTAGGCGAACGCCAGCAGGGCGTCGGCGACGAACTGAAGCTGATAGAGCTGTTGGTAGTCGTCCGATGGATTGAGGCGCTCGTTTCCCGTGCAGCGATGAGGAAAGAGCGTTCGGTACGGTGGTCGATGGACGACGCGGTTGTGACTGGCGATGGTGTCGGTGTTGGACCAAGTGCAGTTGTGGAGGACCTCCCAGTACTCCAAGAACCAGGGATTACGACGGTTTGACATCGGTCGCAGATTCGAGAAATAATCGTCAAACCCTACATGGGGGAAAATGTGAAACACAAAACTCACTTTCTAACAAGAACGAGAGATGTGATTTTTATGATTTGTCTTGATTTTTATCAAATAAAAACTAAAAGAAAAAAGAAAGAGCGAGAGATAGAGAGAGGGAGAGAGCAAAATATATACTGAGAGAGAGGTAAGTGATCGAGGAAGAGGGAACGGGAGAGAAAGAGAGAGAGAGAGAGAGAGAAAGAGAAGTATGGGAGAGGGAGAGCAAATAAACATAACCAATAGAAGAGGGAAGAGAAGAGATTTAAAATAGGTTGATTGTTTGCACGTATTACAAACACAATGAAAAGTGTTGGGAATTCGAAAAAACACGTCTGCATGTATTGTATAATTACGATCTGTGGGGAATAAAACAATACCTTGATTATACAGGTGATTGAGGAAGGAATTTTGATCAACTTTGTAATTTCTCTTTAGAAATAACGGTCACAATGTCACTCTCAGTCTCTCCGCCCCGCCTCCACCCCCCCCCCCCCCCAAATTTGTGCATATTTACCTATATAACTCACCGGAATTTTCACCAGTTTAATTAATTCAGACATGTATTTTTCAATCATGCTGGTGCTAGATATAATTTTTCAGTCATAAACACTTTCGATTCCTATTTCTTACCATCTATTGGTTTGGTGGTCGGATGAAATGTTATGGCGCCCTCTAGTGCTGCTTCATTGTTCAGCGTCTGATACTGTCTACCACTCCACGAGTCACTGCCTATCCAGATGAAATGGTTGGCCACGTTCTTCCTCTGAACGGCATGTAGCAGTCGCGATACATGATATTCAACGCTCCAGATGATTACAACTGAGAAATTAGTGGGAGAGAAATGGAGTAAATCAAAGCGAGGAAGACATTGGCGAAACCAGGTTTGAAGGGGGTGGGGCACGTGCCACAAGTAAACCCAATCTAGAATATATATATATATATATATATACGACCCAGGTTCAATTCCCGGCGGAGACATTTTTTCAACCTTTGCAAAGATTTCAATAAGGGAGGACATGTGGGAACTTTGATTTCAGCTACGCAATCATTATTCTCTCATTTACATTTCTCACAGTTATATGCCTCCCCCCGTCAGCGATTTGTTTGCCCTCTTTCACAGATTTTCAGACATGTGCCCCCTCCCCCCACACCCCGGCAGATAATTCTAAATCCATTTTGAAAAAGGAATTCATAGCCATCATAATGCGGTTGTACTGACATGACTGAAGGGACTATGTATAGAAGACGTTATAATCTCTTATGCATTACTAGATACATTACAGTTGAGCTATGAGTGATACATGATTGAATAATAACTATTTCACACGTATTAACATTTGAATCCCGGGGGGGGGGGGGGTAGTATACCTTGTACGATTTGTTGATTTTTTGGCAAGCAGTATTTATATGGAACTACTGTTTCTCAGTAATGCTCAGACACGGTGAAAGCCACTCCTGGTTCCCCCAAAAATTCTGAGTAAAAAAGGACTACGGGCAAATCCAGTGTATTTGGTCAAAGACATTTGGTGTCCCATATTGTCACGAACTGCGGAGCTTTGAGCGATTATTGACATCATAATTATGTATCATTTCACATTATGTGGTCTGATCCGAGCTCTAGTATGGCCATTAACTTAAATACTTAATACTAAAAGCATGAAAAAGAAAGATTACTTACATGGTGTAATGATAAAAGAAAACAACTTAAAGACAAGTAAGAAATGAAAGGATAAAAGATAATATTAAAGATTTATTTGATGGCTTATCATGATGAATTGCTATTTTCCCCACTGTCTGAAAAGGTTTATTTTAAAGTCACCTTGGTAATGTATGGGACAAAAACAGCTCGGACTTGCCCATATTGTTACCTCTTTTCCCTTTTTGGCTTGTATAACTGTCGACCCACTTTGGTAACAACGCCCACATCCATTTACATGACTTTTACAATCTTTTTAGGTGACTTACAAAAAATCTTTTCAGAGAGGGGAAAATTTATAGTAATTCATCATTATAAGCCATCAAATAAATCATTAATATTATGTTTTATCCTTTCATTTCTTACTTGCCTTTAACTTGTCTTCTCTTATCGTTACACCATGTAATCTTTCTTTTTCATGCTTTGTCTGTTTCCAGAGTTATTGTGGCTGTGATCCTCTAATTATCCATGATATAAATATATACAACGCCAGTTTGATTTATTTGTTTACTGAAAGTATGACAAAGGAGGAAAGTTGAAGATATCCATAAAGTAGGTCTTACTTCGTCTGACATTTATAAAGATTTACAAAGAGTTACTGCCATATAGTACTAGATATGTAATGTAAGCATATGTGTCACAAAATGTTATATTTTGTCCCGAAGGTTAACGACCACATCAAGGATATTAAATACCAATCACATAAAAAAAATTGCGTACAACTAGAAAGCATAAAATCAACCTCATGGAATTCTAGGTTAAAAGGAGTATAAAGGAAACAAAGGTTAACATAAATATTAGTGCGTCGGACCCAACTCCGACTTTGGTTCCACGCGGGCCCTATTCTTTTCAGGCACATACGGATGCGTTGAACATGCAGTCTACTTACAAATCACTTTTATGTTTTTTGAGAGTACACTGTAAAAAATAATATGCCCATTGGTAATTTTTACTTATTTTTCTCGTGTAGAATTTACTTTAAAACATAAGTTTTGCCACTTACGCACTCGATTTAAGTCTTACTAACTCAAACTTTCAATTTAGTAGAATATACGTGAAATTTTAAAGTAAAATATATACAAAAGAAAATTTAAGTAATTTCAACTTGTATCAATTTAGTAATGTTAACTCAAAATAAGAAGTTATACGTATTACTCAAACAATTTATGTTGATTGTACTTATTCAGTGCGTATATAATTCATGAATATTCATTAAGACAAAATTAATCTCTTTTTTTTATAAATAAAACATTTTTTTGTGGTTGAATGAAAATTTAAGAAGTTTAAAATATTTCCTAATTCATTTAAGCAAAGATAAGAAGATAAGACAATTTTTAATTGTCACTCAATTAAAAAAAAATATCAAAACTTGATATTTCAGGAAAATTGTCAACCAATTTTCTTTTAAAGATGATACGATCGAGTATATATAGAATTCGGACCCCTTTCAATAGTTGTCGAATTAGAGCATAAGTAATAGTGTTTATTGGTGATGATGATAGATAATTGGTTAAATCCTAATTCATGTAAATAAAAAGTGTCAGTGAATGTTAGATGGGTACAAATATAAACATGTCATAATTTCTTTTTAATTGTTATCTATCATGATTACAATACTTAAATTATTAATGTAACTCAATTTAACTGAGTAAAAAATTTATAAAGCAAAATAAGTAAATTCTACTTAAAAATTTCCTGTGACAAATACTTAAAATAATCAAGGCAATCTGTTGACGAATATTTTTTGAATAATTTCAACGAATTTTTTTTTACAGTGTACTTAAACTTGCAATATCTCTTTACAGAAGTAATATTTGAAGCCCATATCTTGAAAATAGTATCGTGACATGGAATATTATAACATAACGAGCAAGATATTTTTTGGTGATTAGTACCCTTTAAGTTACCGATGTTGCACTTATATCCCTTAGGGATCATTCTTTTAATATATACATGCCTGCCTAAACTTGAGTAAGAGGTCGACTAAGCATAAAACTATCCGATATAGGAATTACAAATCAAAAAAAAAAAAATAGATGACAAGTCATTTCTTGATGACATATCTCATAGCAATACTTCTATGAAGGATTTTGTGAAGGATGAAGACACTAACAATGCATGGAATAGACCGAAAATTATCTTCCTAAATATTTGTCAAAAACATGCACGTCTTAGAACTAACAGAGTTTTAAAAAGAGATTATCTGAAAAGAAAATATGATAAATATATATCTCAAGAAGACCTCACTGAATACCGTAAAATTAGACACTTTATTACTCAGTCAATGTAAACAAACACATTGATGAGATCTCTGAAAAATATAAACATGATCCTAAGAAAATGTGGAACGAGCTGAATATGATAACTGGAAAGGGAAAACAATGAGGATGTTCCTGCTGATATTACTTTGATATGATGAATGATTTCTTTTTAAATGTAGTTAAAAAATATTACTATGAACATGATGACATTGTCATACACAGTGCTTATATGAATTTACATTCACGCAAATTAAACCTGATGATGTACTGAAATTACTTTTAAGTCTTATCTTTTTAGTAACTTGGATAGTCTTGATTTTGATTCAAAGTTATAAGGTCTAGCTGCACCTCTTATTGATTAATCTCTCTGTGATATTTTCAATCTAAGTTTAACATTAGGTACAATCCCTTATGACTGGAAGATCTCTAGAACAACACCAATATATAAAGGGAAGGGATATAAATCAGATAAGACAAATTATCGATCGATCTCGGTAGTCTGTCATATTTCTAAAGTTTTTGAGAAAATGGTTCAAAAACAATTTCTTTAATATTTACACCGACATGACCTTACTGATGTACATCAATTTGCACTTATTCGAAATCATTCCACTGTAACTTCTTTACATAGGGTAACTGATGACTGGTATGAGGCAATTAATGAACGAGAAGTTGTTGGGGCATGATTGTTTTATATATCAAAGGGCTTCGATTCAAATGATCATGTTTTGTTATCATTTTGAATTAGAAAAAAAAATGGCATCATTCACATTTCGCTTCAGTTGTTTAATAGTTACCTTAGGAATAGAAAGCAAACAGTATGTAGCCATGGGAATTGTCGTGAATGAAAAATGTAAATGTAGGGGTCCCCCAAGGTAGCGTCTTGGGGCCAATGTTATTTCTTTTAATGATCAATGATATCTCTGAATGTCTCATTATAATAGCAATTGTAATATTTTTGCTGATGATGTCGTAACATATGACACAGGTACTAATGCACATGATGTAAATTTGAAATCGCAAGTTAATGTTGAGAATGTTAATACATGCTATGAACTAAATCGCCTCAATCAATATTACTAAGGTTATATTATTTAAGACCATAATACGATTTTCACGGTTCCACCGAGTCACACGAAAAGGGTTAAATATCTTGTAGGAAACATGTAGCCTTAGGGATTACGATTTATATAATCAGTGCGTACCTGAGCACTTCTCAGGATCAATGATTAAAGCTAAGAAGGCGGTCTGGGGAAGACATTGGGGACAGTCACATCTCCAGGTGTCAATAAATGAATCGCAGAAGAAATACTTCATTAATATAGGAGATTTAAATCTTGGAATCTGTATCTTAAAAACAAGCGCATAAGCGATATTGTGTCTCGCCCACTCACGAAAATAACATGAATGTACCCCAAGTGCACCTTTCACCCAATTTTGGTTGCCATTGCAGCAACATGTGCAGAGTTATGTGTCATAAGAGAGTCTTCGAGGTAAACTTTAACATATGACTTCAAATGACCTTTGACCTTATCACGTGACCTCTGATGGCACCATAACATGCGGGTCCCCTTAGTGCATCTACAACCCAAGTTTGGTTGAAAAGTGACGGTTCCAAAGTTATCTGTCATAAGAGAGTCTTGCAGGTTAACTTTAACGTTTGACCTGAAATGACCTTTGACCTTACCATGTGACCTCCGAAGGCACCATAACATGAATATACCACCAAGTGCACCTATCACCCAAGCTTGGTTGCCACTGCAGCAACATGTGCAGAGTTATGTGTCATAAGAGAGTCTTGCAGGTAAACTTTAACATATGACCTCAAATGACCTTTGACCTTATCACGTGACCTCCGACAGGACCATAACATGCAGGTCCCCTTAGTGCATCTACAACCCAAGTTTGGTTGAAAAGTGAGTGACGGTTCCAAAGTTATCTGTCATAAGAGAGTCTTGCAGGTAAACTTTAACGTTTGACCTGAAATGACCTTTGACCTTACCATGTGACCTCTGAAGGCACCATAATATGAATGTACCCGAAGTGCATCTACCGCCCAAGTTTGATTGCCATTGCAGCAACATGTGCCGAGCTGTGTCAAAAGAGAGTCTTGCAGGTAAACTTTAAACGTATGACCTCAAATGACCTTTGACCTTATCACGTGACCTCCGACGGCACCATAACATATAGGTAGCCCCAATGCATCTATGACCCAAGTTAGGTTGTAATCCAAGCAACTGATGTAAAGTTATTTGTCAAAAGAGAGTCTTGCAGGTAAACTTTAACATATGAAAAGAGAGTCTTGCAGGTACTCTTTAATATATGACCTCAAATGACCTTTGACGTCATCATGTGACCTCCGACAACACCATAACATGAAGATACCCCTAGTGCTTCTATCACCCAAGTTTGGTTGCCATTGCAGCAACAGTTGCCAAGTTATGCGTTCTAAGAGAGTCTTGCAGGTAAACTTTAACATTTGTGACGGACGACGGACGACGGACGGACGCCATTTGGATCCCTTAGTCTCGCCTTCACCTCCGGTGGGCGAGACAAAAAGGAGGGATACTTTCCCAAAAATTCTCCGAGAAGCAGCAAAAATTATATTGAGAAATACAAGATTTTTTTTTTAAAGGGGTAGTTGTAGCCCCTTAAATCCAAAAATACTAAGAGAGAGGCAATCTAAATAATGTCTGCTTCCCAATCAATATTCAGTTTTTTTTTTTTAAAGCCCAACCAGAATATTCCACAATTATTCAGAGAAAATAAAGCTGATAGGCCTTATTCTTAAAAAAAAAAAATCATTCCGGTTGAAACTATTCATATCTGGAGAGGATTTAGGACATGTAGGCTAGGTGCAGATGTCATTTCGTTATCTTACTTTATATTTCTAATAGTCCTCGGTGAATAAGGTGTCAGCGACATTGAACGAGTTTGGTGTTGTTTAATTATGTAAAATAAACAAGAGCTATTCACTAACCCAATAGCAATCGATACTTTACCGTAATACAGAACAACCCATTAATTAAAAACATAATTCATTTGAATTCATTTTCTTTAGTCACTTGAATTCCTATTACCATGATAACATATCAATAAAACAGAGACAATACTTGTTATCAAATGGTGGATGGAAACAGAATAGATATCAATGGCTACAATCCACGAGACCTACGACGGCTCACGAGACGGACGGCCCGTGATACCCACAATGTCCGTCCTGTGTGCCTTCTGTATTATCTGAAAGTTCACGGGACCGTCGGCCCAAGACAAAAATAACAGCCCATGAAACCGATATTCAGGTCTCGTGGTCTTTCTGAAAGCTCCCCCGAGGGATCATGAGACCGCCATTCTCTGTCTCGTGGACCGTCGGTCTTGGGGCCATTCTTTGTAAAGTGAAACTTTTTTGACAAAAATGATGATTCTTGTTTTTTTTTTTTTTAATAGTATATTCTTGAACAGTAATGTCTAAAGTTACATGGAGCACATTTTCTTTTTTAATTGAAGACCCAATTATGCTAATTTACATACAGTTACTTTGGCATAAATTAAAGTTCAAAATTTTTTTTTTTCACTGTATGATAGTCATCTCTCGGTATGAGATTTAATAGGTGTTGCTACTATATATTAAAAAATCATACCCTTTCCAGGTCCTTTTGCAAGTAATTAAGTTGAAGGAAAAAGAAAATTTGTCTGTGCATTATGTAATAATTGGCATGTATAATTAAGTAATTCTGATGTCACACACGTGACCCCAAAACATGAAAAGTTTATGCTATTTGAAAAATACAATTTGGATAATCTATATTTTTCCTGTCATAAGCTAACTGGTATGTGTCCTCAATCTCACCAAATATTATTCCACTTTTTCTCACTTTTTGTATTCCTCTTGCTTAATCCTCGAATTGATTGTGTAACCCTATACAATTATGATCAAACTGTTATTAGCTATCGTATAATATATATAATTGGCCAACTGAAATGTGCTCTTGAAAAGAGTTTATAAAACAAGCTGAAGATATACAAGTATATCAGCATGAAAACTTTGATTTTTTTTCTACTTTGATTCTTTTGTCTGAACATTAATAATAATAATAGTAAATATCAATGATAATAATATATAACGATAATAATTACAACAATAATAATAAGCATTAATAATAATAATAATAATAATACTATGTCTTGTTTACCCAGGGTAGTAATCATTACTAATTACTTTTCTCCCTGAGAGCCCTGCAAGTATTATTACCCTGGTTTTAGCAAGACAACTGTAGCCCTCAATAAATAAATCCTACAGGTACCCACTTACTACACCTGGATCGAGCATGGCAAATGCGGAAAATGTCTTGTTAAAGGACGGTATTGCCATGGCAATTAATTGAACCCCATACCTTGTGTTCTGCAGTATGCTTACTTATCCACTAGACCAAGACGCCTCCACAGTATATCAATAAATATCAAAAAATGATGTCAATAAATGTATGAAAATGAAAAAGAAAAAAATATTGTGTTCCCTGGGTATTTTTCATAAAGAAAAGACCTTAGAACCACTTTCTACCGTATTGATGATAATTCAAACAGAGCTATTGCAAAATGAACTAAAAATACTAAATATTATGATTTTTCAATAGTTCACCGAATCTGTACACATTACCTATGTCACACACGTGACCCCCAATGTCACACACGTGACCATACATCATGATACAAAATATTACATAACAAAAATCTTATGCAACTTTCAACAGAATTAATGCTATTTTCTAAGAGATAGTATCATGAAATATACCTACCATAAATATGAACATTGAAACTTTTGCAAATTCAGAGGGATTTAAAGATGAAATGTATTAGTTTGAAAAACCTGCTTCTGTGCGAGGTCACACACGTGACCTAAATTTTTTATCTCTGACGTAGAACAGGTAGTATCACTGACATTTTTTTGTTATTAAATCCATGTATCTATGCCTGCATTTGCTGTATATACATAAAAACCAACACACTTTGAAGGTTATCAAAACTGGGGCCCGTTGCACAAAACTTGCGTTTGAACGCAACTCAGGAAAATCAAACGCAACTTTATTTTCAGCCAATCAGAAGTGCGCATTTAGGACTTGCGTTTGATTTTTAGGAGTTGCGATTAAACGCAAGTTTTGTGCAACGGGCCCCAGGACTCACAACAGCCCAATTCCCTGTTTTTTGGTCACACACGTGACTAAGAATGGCCCCTTGTAGGATAGTCTACTGGGATGTCCCCGATATCAAAAAATTCTGTTTATTCTTTAAATAATCAAAGGCAAACAATATATAAAGGAATATAAACAAGATTTCAAGTATTGAATAGAAAGCCTCTTTAGTTGCCAAGGCGACCAATAGGCCTACCTGAAAATGCTTCCCCCTCTCTTTTTCTAATGTATACTTTCTCCACCGTCCTTCTATTCATCTAGGCTATACCAATAATAACATGTCATCGCTTACAATTAGTGTGATTGTTTCGCGATCACATCTGGCAAGAAGTCGGGTAAATATTCCAGAATTCCCTAAAAGGTAGTATCATCAAAATCGTAGTTAACTCTTAAACGTAAGGATGTATAGATTATTCCTTGATCCTGTGTTACAAGAAAAAATTATGTAAGAAAGATCACAATAATTATGTTGACTGATTTCTAAAAACACTTTGAAAGGGCAATCCAATGCTTCTCTAACAAGTTAAATTAGGCGAAGGCAAAAAAATTCTCTATCGGGACTCCCAGTAGACCGACAGCCCACAAGACCGAAAATGTCTGTCTAGTGAATCCTCAAAAAATTTGTCAGAAACCCCTCGTGGGCATTAACTATAAAACTTGTTTTCTGAAGATTATCAAAATAAATGACCGACAATTTAATACTCTAAATGGCTCTGATTGGAGTTTTCTTTCTGGCCCTATAGTGTAAGCACGCAATAAAAAATTAACCTGACTACGAACCCTGGGAAATTTAATGATTCTCTGTCATGATATGCCCAACAAACCCTGTCTATTCAACTACACTGCATGGGAGGCATGTAAAGTGATCATTGCTGATGAATTATATTTGTTATATAACTTATATTCAAAAAATGTAATCAATGTAATTGTAGTTTGATTGAACATGTATACACATCATAAATATCTTACAAGGTTTGTCTATCCCGTGATGCAGATGCAGCCCATTATGATATAAATGTGCGTCTTAAACAATGTTTTTGCCCCCCCCCAAAAAAAAAAAAAAAAAAAAAAAAGAAAGAAAGAAAGAAAAAAAAAAGAAAAATCGATGCCCCGGTTACAGATGAACGGCAACCCCATGTTTTGACTTGATTGTCACGATTTATTACGCAACTCACCAAAATGTGAGAATGTTATACATCAGTCACACCTACGAGAACAAACACCAGGGCCCCGTTTCATAAAAAAATTATCAATAACAAGTTGCAATAACTGTTATAAGCTCCTAAAATCCTTGCTTCTGATTGGCTGAGAGCAAACTTGTCATAGAAATGTGGCAGTTGTTACTGATAACAAGTTTTATGAAACGGGGCCCAGACGGAAAAAAAAAAAAAATTACCCCGCATAGCCAAGAATAGGTCGATTTGGAGTCGATTTGGAGTCGATTTGGAGTCGATTTGGAGTCGGTTCGGCGTTGTGAATGAGGTATAACCTAACGGAGTCCATTTCTATAACGACTGGTCGCAATCAATGAAGTCAAATCAATACGCGACGGGTAAGACGTGGACAGAGCCGAGGGAATCAAGGAGGATGCCGTAGATTAAGAAACCATACAGTAAATATTTACACTTTCGGGAAAGCATAGTTCTTTGAATTTCTCGTCGGCTAGGTAATGACTACCCCCTGCGGTATGGAACAGGATACCTCGCTATTGCAAGCGTGGGCGAAATCGAATCCGGGCGAAAGAATAGGGTGAAGTAAGTTCAAAAGGGAAATATAGGCAGGATTAATGCTATGTGAGGATGTCCAACGCATTTTAATTCCCGTCAGACAAACATAATTTATCACATCAACAAGCTGAAGGACGGTATAATCAAATTTGGCATGATACAATATTCTTTAGATTAACTAGAAATGGGAAAATGATTGTATAACGACTGAAATTGCCATCTTCAAAATCAAATTATGAACTGACAGATTATTTATCGGTGAAAAAAACCTCTTTACTTTCATTATCTGTTTCATATGAGTTATTTTTCTTACATTACGTCCATTTTATAAGAACGCTTATAAAAAAACATATTTATTCCACATAATGATATTGCGGACTTGGTGTACATACACTTTCATGTTTTAAAGGCGTAGACATAAGCAGACGAATGGAGGGGGCTGGATATGCCATAGTCATAAAAAGAAAGTGAGTAATATCATGAATATGTAGATTTGAAAAGTAATCTCTGTGGCCCGTATTCTGAACGCCAATTTAACTTTAACCACGGTCTAAGTGTGGTTTAAACCCAGTCTAAACCTGACCTTTAAACCGGACTTTTAGAAAATCACATTCTGAACCCCAGTTTAACTTATACTCCAGTCTACTGTGGTTCAACTTTGAACAGAAATTTAGACTGGACTTGCGGTTTAAGTCAGTTTTAATGAAACTCTGGTTTAACTTAGACTGGAGTTTAAGTTACACCGTAGTTCAGAATACGGGCCTGTTAATTGTAACTTTGAAATATACATCGAAGCTTTGTTATTTTTCGCAAATTGCAAATTGAAGTTGATCCTGTGTCTTGGGATTTAAATCAATATACCAAATTTGAAATTGAATTTAAATTCAAATTTGATTTTTTTTTTAGAGGAGGCACATCATGCATGTCATGGCGGATTTTAAGGGGGCACAACCGATTCGTGTCTCTTTTTTGAAACACGATTGAGCCTAAGTACACAATAGAAAATACGCCCAATTTCCATATATTCGACCAATGACAAAATGCGATAACCCTTTTCTTTTTGCTTGCAGAGATTTTTCGAATTGTGGTCCCTTTTACAAAATCCTGGATCCACCCCTGCGAAGGATCATCTTTGTATTTCATCAGTTTGCTTAATAAAAGTGCAAGATCCCTATTTTTTAATGTGTATTTCCTTCGTTAAAACAGAAGTGATTTGAACCATAACCAGTTGATATAAAGATATACTCTTCAATCTTACATGACATTCTTACATCTCTCACAATTTCGCCAGCCCCACAGTTCCATGTCCGAGCTCTTTACCCCTCCTTCTTACTCCATCCTCTACCCAACAATTCTACCCGCTCCCATTCCACTGTGAATGGAACCTATTTTACTGCAGTCTTGCGACTACTTTGTTGCTATAAGTCGTGACAAGATCACAGTTGTCAGCTATTGTGTAATAATTTGAATATTGCAAACACATTTATTTATTTACGTACTTATGTATCACACAAACTTCATGTAGTTTTATGATTTGCGACAATTTATGTTTTTCTTTGTATTTTTATACTTTTGTATCTTTAAAGGGTCTCTGAGGCCAAAAAAAAATAATTTGTATACAGTTAGAATGTATAAAATTAACCCCAAATAACTTTACCCGGCATTCTACAGGTTAGCGGTTAAGGAGTTTGAAGAAAATAAAGGACAGCGTAAACGATCGAAGCGCGGAACCCAACTGGAGTTGAGTTCCGCGCGAGCAGTTTTCTGTGCGTGTGCGTTTTTTTAATACGTGCACGTTCGGCGAACGCCAAGACGCGATAATGGAATTATCGCGATCGCATTATCGCTTTGTCGTCTGCTATGTGCAGCGCCGGGGCTGACAAACATTCGAAAATTGATTTGGGGTGGAACTTATGGATAATCTGCAACCCAAATAGAACAACAAATGAATGAAGTCATACAACGGAGAATGTTTTTAAAGAATCAAAAATTGATTTGGCGCTTATCTTAGGAATAATATACAGCCCAAATAAAATATGAAATGAATGAAGTGTACAACGCAAATTGTTTTTTTTTATAGAATGGAAATTGATTTGGCGCGTAATTTATGGAGAATCTACAACCCAAATAAAACAACAAATGAATCAAGTATTCAACAAAAAACGTTTATGTTGAATATAAAATTGGTTTGGCGCATAAATTACAAACAATATAGATCCGTGATTGTGGTCTTCAGCTTTGTTGCCAAAAAAGCAATTTTGGGTAATTTGCATATGCATAATTAGCATAAATTCATGGAAAATGTGCATAATTATCACGCAATCCAAGCCATTTTTCCATGAAAGTTCTACATGTACTTTCATTCAACCAGGAAATTGTAGGTCCATGTTCTAACTATAATCGATTATTGATCGCACCCCCCCCCCGAATCACGCCTTTTATGTCGAATATAACATTGGTTTGGCGCATAAATTACAAAGAATCTACAGACCAAATGAAACAACAAACAAATTAGAACTAAGACGCAAAATACATTTATCGAATCAAAAATTGATTTGGCGCTTAACTTAGGGATAATATACAACCTAAATAAAATATGAAATGAATGAAGTATACAACCCAAATTGTTTTTTTTTTTTTTTTTTTTTTTTTTAAATCGAATTGGAAATCGATTTGGCGCTTAACTAATGGATAATCATAATATACAACCCAAACAAAACATTAAATGGATGAAGTATACAACGCAAACTGTTTTTATCGGACTGAAAATTCAGTTGGCGCGTAATTTATGGAGAATCTACAACCCAAAAGAAAACAACAGATGAATCAAGTATTCTGAATACTTGAATAATTCAACACAAAACGTTTAAATCGAATAGAAAATTGGTTTGGCGCATAAATTACAAAGAATCTACAGACCGAATGAAACAACAAATAAATTAGAACTAAGTCGCAAAATACATTTATCGAATCTAAAATTGAAAGTGAAGACGTTCCTGAATCGATATATCGTTAGGTGAGCTATCGTGATCGATCGATTAGTCTTTGCTCAAGTCTTATTTATATTAATTTTGGGGGGTATTTTATTTTCAAAAATCAATATCTCCTGTATGCTGTCACCGTTGAATGTCGTGTTAAGTTTTCTGGGGTTGATTTTGTGTAAGCTAACTATACACAAATTATTTTTTCAGGCCTCAGGTACCCTTTAAATCCAACTGAATATGTATGCAATAAATAAAAAAATAATAATAACGAATAAAAAAAAACTATCTCTACATTCACATCTTATTTAGATAAAATGTAAACAACATTTTTTAAAATCTCCCCTCTCTCACCATTCTCACGCACACACACACACACACCCACGCGCACACAATCCATAAACCCACCAACAAACTCCAATCCAAACGCACTTATCCCTGCACTGACCCACTTATTTCAATCTACCTTATCCATCAAGCCTCCCGGCACGTCATGCACTAGGGTGTTGAGAATAGCCGCCAATTTGTACCCCTTCCATCTTGGGCAAGTCCAGAAAAGGTTAATATCTCACTCAGATTCGCTTATCATACATCAACCTTATTGGAATGGGCGGCCAGCCGGTGCTATACCGTGCATGCCACACACTCGCTCTGATTTCTGTTAAATATTGACATTTTACAAATTCGTGTAATGAAGGTGGTAATGAGCCACTACATAAATCCAAAGTATAGAGCCGATAAATGTTTTTTTGTTTCGAGCAAAACATCCCACTATATACATTAAAAAAAAAGAAAAAAAAAAGAAGGAAATATCCATGAAAAGGATGATGTAAAACAATCTTAAAGCGCTGCTGCCAGAGGTGAAAACGTGGTATATCAATATGAGAGTGGAAAATCTTCATTGTCTTTTCTAACGCTTCAATTGAGGAAAGATGATTATGAAATTTATGATCATAATTTCAAGGGTTACTTTATTTCTCAATGTGCCAGGAGACGGGTACCACCCCCATAATATTATTGCCGCTTAAAATATGTAAACAGGAAACAACGAAAAAAGAATTTCTATTGTATTGCCGTTAATTTTTCACGATCCATTTTCCCCTCTAAAATCAAATGTAATATATTTGGGTACCATATACTCCCATTAATCATTTATATGATCCTTCTCCAGCTTTTCAACTTAATGCGAAATCCATCATCTTCTCCTCACTTCAATAAATCCCTCCTATATAACTGCTGCTATTCTCTCACCTTACTCTGTGTGGCCTTATAATACAGCTTTGTTAGCGATGGCGTCACTATTCTTATTACCTGTAATCTCCTCGTTCAAAATCTTTCATTGCCATACATAGACAAATACAACAAATATAGAACTGAATCTCATTAGGTCTGGTACACCAGTAATGTTTAAGTGCATCTCAATATTACTTTGTACATTTCTAAGATCATCAAGTCTCGCCTCAAAACTTCCCTGTTTCAGCAGAAGTATATATACCGACGTTTTGGAGGAGCCTGCGCCTTTGAATTTTGCTTTCAGAAATATGGCGCCATATAAATCCTCTGAACCAACACTACCGCCACCATCATGATCATCATGATCATCATGATCAGCCTACTTCTCTTTATGTAATCGCAACTTTTTTTCAACGGTTTTCATTCTTAACGTCCCTCACCAACATAGAAGACAGCTACATTGGACTTGTCAGTCAAAAACAAACAAATAAACAAACAAAATACTGAAAAGTATCGAGGGACGATCCGAATTGGTGACCCGACATTTTTTGCTCCATGATTTATTTCGTTAAAGACAGGATTTGGGTTATAGGGCTGCTCTATTTTTTGTTTTGTTTGATGTAAGGTTAGGGTTAGGTAGAGCGTTTGTTCCAGGTGTGTAAGTGTAAAAAGTTGACCGCGGAGCATTTTTTGCTGGAGCACTTGTAGTAGAATGTTCTTTGTCTAATGCTTTGGGACTCCTCGTCACATTGGGCCATTTTATATAACGATCGGCAAATAATATTAAGGTCCTTCTTTACCAATTGACTTTTTGAGTGTAGAGTAGGGGGCCCCCATATAGATCGATAACCTAAAGCAACGACATAAAGTAACTATCAATGGATACCTCTCAAACTCCAGACGTCAATCAATACCTCGTTGGCAAACATGACCGATCATTTTATATCGAAAGTTATTTTTCACGTCAACCAAGAAGAGTCACTCATAGGGCATTCTCGGGGTAATTGTTCTTTCTTCATTTTCTTTCGCAGTAATTCTCCTTACCGCGCTTGCCTGTTTTTTTGTTTTGTTTTTGTTTTTGTTTTTATCTTCAATTATTTGTCATATTCTCCAATCACTGTGAGTATACCTTTGGCAACTTATCTTTTCGAAAGTCATTAAGTAAAATCACTAGGTCATCGATAGAGTTGTACAAAATCGAAGTTCACAAAATTTAATTAAATTTCAAAATACAAGGACATTAACAGGGGAAGATTCTGAAACCAAACTTAATATAAATTTGCTTCTGGTTGATTTCGTATGTTCTAAACTCTGAATAATACAGGTTGATAAATGGAGTCTTGGAATAACAGGAAGTACAAAATTCTAAAACTAACGGTAGACCGATGATATCTTTCATATCACTATAATTATCATTCTATATCTTTCATCATTCTTAAGCCTCGTTCTTTCCTTTCCGAATAATGCCTTATTTGTAATGATAATGTGATTTCGGGTGCGCGGTACAATATGGGGGCAAGTTCGAAGAAAGATCCCGCAAAAGGCGTTGATATTGTTTTAGTTTGTGACCATGCAGCATTTGGAGGTGTAAGGCTGTTGTAAATGCAGTTTTGTGTTTTTCTTCCTCGCCTATTAAAGGCTGTTACATATAATTGTTTGATACATTAATAAAACATAATACGGCCTTTAAATCTTGCCCGTTCTTTTTTTCTTTTACTTTTTGATAAAAATCAAGACAAATCATAAAAATCACAAATATTGTTTAAGAGATTCTTGTTCTGTTAAAAACTGGATTTTCATTAAAGCCCAGAAAATGTTTAAGACTCATAAGTAACAATAAAGTTACTATCCCAGTATATTGTTAAAATAACAAGTTCACTTCTAAGCTAAATGAAGTAATTGTGCTATAGTAAACAATTTTAATCAATCAATGTCCGTTTAACAATATTAATGTATGTTTATATTATATTCTATAATAATCCTTAATTTCTCCGACATTCAGCAGCACCGGACATTTAAAAATCACATAAGAATTTCGATTGGGTGATTATTGCGAATACAAACTAGCAGGTTTCCAAATGATAACAAAGTGATAGATATATGCTGTCACAATGAGATTTAGAAAAAAAAACCCATCGAACTGCAAGAAAATATTCACTGTACGGCAGAATACACATTTAAACATTAATCAATGTATATCAAGGGCTTCACTTCTTAATCATTTCCTCATTCAATTTGACTGATCATGCCAAACTTACATAACTCCTAAGAAAAATTAGCCATGGTTGTAATGAAAAATGAACAGATTTTCTATTGATACCAAATAAAATAATAATAATCCAGAAATCTGAAAGATAGTTCCAGTGAAATTTGAACTCCGAATTTTTGGGGCAGGTTTATTTCAGGAAGAGAATTTATCAGATTCTAAAAATAACCCCCAAATAACAAAAAGTTACTTATTTATCCGTTCTGACAAAGTTATTTGATGAGCCGGTTTAATCTTTCCTGTGATTTGTAGCTGCGATTACAATAATTACTGCAAAATTCATATTTTCAGATCATTTATCTTCCTCTCGCAATATTCATGTATTTCCTCCTAAAATCGCCACGAGTGACTAAACATTTACGTAACATGGTAACTGGAGTGATATAGTTGATACTATTCGCTCCTTAATCAAATTGACGTGCCCCAGTGGTGTTGAATATTACATCACTTCTTACTGCTCCATTAAATGAATGACGTAAGCACAGCTTTCTCTTGATTTTTCAAGTCACAAATCATATGATAAATTGTGCATTAGGTTGATTTGGTTAGCTAGCGCTTATGGAGAAACTCCGTCTAATAATTCATTTCAGCTTTGATCATATCAGTTTTAATTATAAGTTCCATTACAGACTCCCAAAGGACACGAACGTGATGAAGTGAGAATGATTAGTTTTTTTTATTTCTAACAATCAGTAAATCATATACTACAATGGGAAATGCTGAATTCCCCTACAAAGGTAAATGCATTAAAGGCGTGTTATAAAATTTAAGACATTGCAGTTGATACCACGATGATATTCATCAAGATGAAAATAATGATCACGATGGCAACGGCCAATCAAGATGAGCATGCACATATTGTTCAAAAGGCTGATCGGTAACTAATCAGAATAGTCGTTTCAAATTTGCACTTGATCGTAAACCTTTATTTTACGGGGCCCTGGTAAGCTAACTTCCTATTTTCATGGTTGTATTTTTCTCCAAATTACTTATTCATGATTTTAATCGCACGTCTTCGTTTATAACTCCTTCTCAATCAAACTTTTTTATTCCCTGATACACTCCATTAATCCTGCTTTTATTATTTTTTCTCCACTTGACTGGATGAGATTAGTTTTGTGTTCCAGTTCAAGCCAGGGTTAATTGCTAGTCTCGTTTTCATTTATTCTAGTCTGAGTAGCCCCTGTGGGACGATAAAGGGTTATGACTTATGCCTGTGAACCCTTCAATAAGGTTGGCAGAAACTTACGATGGAATATTTCCGTGTGTGGACGCTTAAGCGTCAATCCTATTTGTTCTATAACGATGACTATATGTATGGATCGTTCCAAAATCCGTCTCCCGAATTTAAGTTGAAAAGGTATTAAATTTAGGTGTTGTGATGCCATCAAACCCAGCAATATTGTTGGCAGAAAACTAAGATGGAACCTTTCCGTGAGTTGATGCGTAGGGGCCGGTCCCGTTTTACCGATATCTATACGTTCCCGAAACGGTCTTCTGAATCTTAATGGATACAAATGGGATTTCGGTAATGCAATACTACCGATAGGCTCAGTAGCTTTGATGAGTTGAGACATGCATGGCCGATATCCAAATACATTTTACCCCCCAAATTTAGGAAATGATTGGCTCAAATTCACGACGGAGGTTTAATATAGCCCATAATCTAAATCATGGTTTAAACCCCACACCGTGGAATTACAATAAGCGTAAATAAGCATATTACTGCCCGCCTGGCCATGATGACATGCGCGTATAGAAAACCTCTTCGTGAATTAGGGCCATATAGGGAGTTTTCTTTCAGCAACGTCTGCAGGATTTGAGGACGGAGATTACCAATTGCTAGGCATTCTCTGTCGAAAATGAAAGAACCGGAACGGCAATACCGTGATAGATCAAGAGCGCACGATAAATTGCAAATGTATCGTTCGCTCTGAATCTAGGACGAAACTACGATTCCGGTTCTTCAATTTTCCACAAAGACTTTAAGACGGGCGTCCTTTGTCATGTGCAATTGTTAATCTCCGTCCTAGAATCCCGCGTACGTTGCTGAACGAAAACTTCCTAATTATGATCATGAGGGACGATCATGGCCAGTATGCATAAAAGGGGGCAAAATTTAATCTGTTTTAACTCAGTTAACTGATATGAAGTGAGAAATATCAACCTCTTATTTTCAAATCAGTTTAATTTTATAAGAAAATATATACACAACATTAAGTCACAAAATGAGCATGATAAATTGCTTTCGCTTTTACAAGTCTATGGTTGTTTTATATACAGAAGTTGTCGTCACATGCATGTCACGTGTGTGTATGTGTGTGTGTGTGTGTGTGTGTGTAATTGGGTTTTTACAGACGTGTATCAATCAGATATGATTATTTACGTCTGGGACCGACCTTTAACGTCACCATCCAAAAGACGTGACTCAGTCTCGAACCTGGGTCCGCTGAATCAGTTTATAACTTCCACTGCTATAGCTGGATTCTTAAATACGCAGATGACACGGTAATCATTGGTCTGATCACCAAGAATGACGAGACAGACTATAGAATGACATTGGACTCATTTGTGATTGTAACTATCTAAAACTCAAAGAAAGGAAAACAAATGAAGTTGTATTTGATTATAGGAAAAGGCAAAATGTTGCTTTTGGACCAGTTATCATTCAAAACTCAGTCATTGAAATTGTTCCCAAATATAAATATCTGGGCGTAGTAATTGATGAGAAGCTAAACTGGGAAGAACAGAGCAAACATGTATTAGCAAAAGGTCATGGAAGGCTTCACTTTCTGAGGAAACTTAAATCCTTCCGAGTTGACAAGCCTATTCTCAAACTCTGCTCAC
This sequence comes from Heliocidaris tuberculata, assembly GCA_025618425.1. NCBI lineage: Eukaryota > Metazoa > Echinodermata > Echinoidea > Camarodonta > Echinometridae > Heliocidaris > Heliocidaris tuberculata. Next base: position 28,721,554 of record CM046844.1, on the reverse strand, counting down.
CACCGTTGTCGAGAGTACCATCCTTTATGGTTGCCTCTCTTGGTATTGTAATTTAAGGAAAAGTGACAAAAAAGTGTCCGTATTCTTAATAAAGTCGAGAATATCATGAATGATCCTCAACACCCCCTTCATCCATGTTTCTGCTGGGTGAGATCGGGTAAACGACTCCAGTCTGCAAAATGCAGGACAAATCGCTATCTGAACTCTTTCATTCCATTTGCCATGAGAGTCTTTAACAATACCCGTTAAATGCTTCCAATAAAGTTCATCTGTATTGGTGATACATATAATTATGTTTGAGAGTTGAGCTTCCGATCTGAATGCAATTACGGAATTAAAAATAGTATTGGGATTTAGGGTTCAACTCTCAAACACCTGTCAATGATGTTCTTATCACTGTCATCATGCATCATGCTACCTATAGCTTTTATGCTTTCCTCTCCTATCTATTTTTACATTTCCTCTATCAGTCTACATCTTCTGTATTCAGGCTTATTTCTTTTTCGACATGTAAGTTGACTTGATTTCGTCATCAAGTAGAGAGGAAATAAATTGAATGTAAACGTGTTCGACATGGAAACTTTAACTTCTATCAGTATGCACAAGAAGGCACTACTGGTCAGTTGTATCTCTAGGTATGCATGAATGAATGACTGATAACCTGTCCATACTTTGTGCAATACCCATCTCTTTTATTTAGGGTCTTTCAGTGGAATACTCATCGCTACCAAACTCTTTTAGTTAAGTATAATGATGCAGGTTGGAATGATAAACCTCTTTGACTACCGTGTAAAATGATGATTTCCCATCGCAGTGTGTATAATGTAGCACAGTATAAAGTTATGAAAAGAGTAACTATATTGAATGTAAATTGCCTATTAATCATTATGTATGAAAGATAGCCAGTATATACTATGTGCAATTTCTCTGAATGTTTTTTTTCCCCGATGCTTATTATATGCGTGAAATTTTCATCTCTCCCTCTCCTCTTCTTCCCTTTTCTTCTTCTCCTTTTCTTCCCTTTTCTTCTTCTCCTTTTCTTCCTTCTTCCTTCCCTCTCAATCTGACTGTCTCATCTCCTTTTTAGGCTGGCATTGTATATTTGTAATGCAAAGCCAATTGGTCGGTAGTGCTGAAAACTACGGACTTCTTACTATGTGGTGTAATACGCCTATTATGTCGATGTCATGTTATGTTTTGTATAAATTTTCATTAATTTTGTATGCTTTATTCATGATGTATAAATTCATGTTCCATGTTCTTTCATGTTTTTATATACGATCATACTATGTAAAAATCCCATGCTAAATCTCCTTGATATTACTGATGGACGAATAAAATTGAATTGAATTGAATTTAATTGAATTACAGGCGCAAGCCACAACCCCAGTCATGATATAGGCTGTATGTTTCTACAAGGCACCGTTCATATTAATTGTGAGGGAGAAAGAAAGGGAAAGAGTACGAATGTGTGTGTGTTTGTTTGTGTGTGTGCGTTATGTGTATGGGTGTGTTTGAGAGGGGAAAGAGTGGGTTATGCACCTCATTTTAGATGTGGTTATAAGATACGATAATGATGATGATGACTCACATCATTTATATGGCGCCATACTTCTGTTAAGAACATTCAAAGGTGCAGGCTCCTCTATTGACGCATTGACGTTAGCATACATCTGCTAAAATAGGAAAGGTTCGAGGCACAATATATTTCTCAATCACGAACCTTAAAGGGAAAGTTTACTCTAACATTTAAATGGTTTTGATAAAAGCAAAAACATTCCTGTGAAACTTTTGGGGGAAAATCAGATAAATGATAAGAAATTTATGACATTCTAAAGTTATAATGATGAAAATCGGATTGGAAAATCTGTGACGTAACTTTGGAGATTCTCTCCAATCTATTTTATATCTATGGCGCATGTATGATTTAATATTTTCTGTAAAGAAAATAGAATTTTGAATATAATTTTTTAAAATTCCTTGTTAGTACAGAGCAAATGAAAGAGATGCTTAAAATGTATACTCACAAAGTTGCCAGTTTTCGTAACTTTGATAATTATTTTTGCTTTTATAAAACCAACTTAATATCAGGCTGGTATCCCCCTTAGTTGTTGTGAGCCTGATCGGTTAAGAGTAGGCAAAATTTTTGTCCGTCCGTGACATTGAATATTTGATGGATTATAATTTTAGTAGGCGACCATGGCAACCAAATTTCAACTTCAGTTATGCTCTGTACAATGAAACATAAATATAGCTCACTTCAAATAAATACTAATGTTCTACAGGCCTTCAAACTTTCCAAATTTGTCAAATGTCCGTCCGTGACTAACCGATCAGGTACTTGTACTGCTTTCATAGCATTAGAGACAATTTATTTGTTGCCACTACGTGCTCTGATCACGAAAAGTGATATCCACTCTCACCAAATCTTAGTATACAGGAAGCCCATGTTTGGTCAAAGTATCTATGAGCCTCGAGATGGTCTGATGTATAACCACAATATCCGATGTGGTTTTTCTGCATGAACATTTACCCCCTAAAATAGAACAATACTACACGAAATGGCGTTATCTGAAGGATCATCCTACGCCGTCAGGGAAGTCCATTCCGATTTTCGTCGAAAATCTACACGGATCATTAAAATCTGCGTCATTAGCTCAACAGCCATCGCAAATTGCAAACAAGTCTCCGAGAGGTATAATAACGGCGTATTAATGTGCGTCCGCTTTGTGTCGGCACAGATTCGAATACGTGGGACTACATAAACAGAGAAATATCGAACTCTGAAACTACCGAAGTGAACTGTAATTATAAAACGGTTATATGAAGATAGTTCTTTGACAGGGCTAATAAGCCCGCCGACTCATCATGTCCATATAACATGAACAAGTATGCTTTCATGCGCACAGTAGTAGTAGTAGTAGTAGTTGTAATTATATATATATATATATATATATATATATAATGTGTGAGAAATTTGTTCTAATACTATAGCATCGGCAACTCTCGTGGGTAAATTTACATAATGTGAGAAATCAATTGAATTGCATGAGAGAAATAATTTGCGTAGCTAAATTCATTGTTCCTCCTTACTGACTTCCTTTTTTGTGGAAATAACTGCAGGGTTTGCAAAAACTGTCTCCGCCGGGAGTCGAACCCGGGTCTTTGGCACTGTACGCCAAACGCCTTAACCACTAGACCACGGAGGCGGGTTGAGTGGTATTCGGCTACACCAGGTACAAACACCGACAGGCAGCCCTTGCAACCCTTCGCAGTTAATTTATTCCTTTTCTTTGAGGGACAGGGGAGTACTGAACAATGAAAAGCCGCATGCCTAGCTAGATCCATGGCGGATTCATGTATTAGAATTACTTAATTATTTACAATGTGTGAGAAATTTGTTCTAATACTATAGCATCGGCAACTCTCGTGGGTAAATTTACATAATGTGAGGAATCAATTGAATTGCATGAGAGAAATAATTTGCGTAGCTAAATTCATTGTTCCTCCTTACTGACTTCCTTTTTTGTGGAAATAACTGCAGGGTTTGCAAAAACTGTCTCCGCCGGGAGTCGAACCCGGGTCTTTGGCACTGTACGCCAAACGCCTTAACCACTAGACCACGGAGGCGGGTGGTGTAGCCGAATACCACTCAACCCGCCTCCGTGGTCTAGTGGTTAAGGCGTTTGGCGTACAGTGCCAAAGACCCGGGTTCGACTCCCGGCGGAGACAGTTTTTGCAAACCCTGCAGTTATTTCCACAAAAAAGGAAGTCAGTAAGGAGGAACAATGAATTTAGCTACGCAAATTATATATATATATATATATATATATATATATATATATATATATATATATATATATAGCGAGAGAGGTGTGGATGTGTGTACCAATCGGTTGAACCATGTTAAATTTAGATATGTGAAGAGAGAATATAATGGTACAGAATGAAGCAGGTCACTCGGTGTATTTGCAAGCTTTCGGCTCCTGGCCTTCTTCAAGTTTATTTGCTAAATCAAACAGAATGAAACAAATAATAATAATAAGCAATTTAACAAAACTAAAGACAACAGAACAGAACTATCATAAATCTGGCAACATAAATCAACAGGAATAATTATAAGTGAAATTGTTTACTTTGCTTACTTTTGTTTTTATTGAGTTCCATTTTCGTTATTTCACTTACTCCTGCCGAGTATAACATCTTTTCAATTTCACTTACTCCTGTTGATTTATGTTGCCAGCTTTATAACAATTCTGTTCTGTTGTCTTTAGTTTTGTTTTGGCAAGTAACATCTTTTCAATTTCACTTATAATTATTCCTGTTGATTTATGTTGCCAGATTTATGATAGTTCTGTTCTGTTGTCTTTAGTTTTGTTAAATTGCTTATTATTATTATTTGTTTCATTCTGTTTGATTTAGCAAATAAACTTGAAGAAGGCCAGGAGCCGAAAGCTTGCAAATACACCGAGTGACCTGCTTCATTCTGTACCATTATATTCTCTCTTCACATATATATATATATATATATATATATATATATATAGAGTAACATATTAATGAATCAGCTGGATAACCCATATTTATGATATGAAATAACCCATGAAAAGCAGAGGCGATGCGCATAGGCCTACTCTGTACTGATTCTATTTATTATGCCGTCTTTATAATGTTTTTAAAAACTTAAGGTCTTACAAAAACAACAATTTCCTTCTTATTTTATCAAAGAGAGTGAAATTCACATGGGTTCTACACTATACTCTTTGAGCAACAACTACGAAGTTTTATTTAAACTAATTCCTTACGTTAGAGATGTTGCCAATTAAAATCTCGTTGCATTTATTTTGAGACATGCTGTATACTACATTAGCTGTAAAAGAGGATTATTACATTACACACATGTACTGCGAATGATCAATAGGGCAAACACACTTGGACACTGTCTTATTCCACATCATATGACAAATTATATAATGTGACGGCGAAAGATATGATCAAAATGAGCAAGAAAAGTATAAAGAACAAAGCAGATAGTTCTGAGAGGAAAGATAGATTACGATAAAGAGGATAAAAGGATGTTTTAAAAAATTAAAGTATAAAATTGTCACTATTTCAAAATGAAATAAAAGAGTGACCTCATTTGTTTGCAGCAATATATAAAAAGGGAAGATAAAAATGAACCCCAAAAGTGCAGAAACTACCAGGTTGTATAAAGTACTATTATTCCCTGTGGAGTAAAACAGTAATCACAAAGTAAAGATCGAATTATATGATATAAGCGATAATTCTCATTATTTTTTGCGCTTATATCAGTGCTTTAAAGAAGAGGCATTAATTCTCCTAAACCTCTTTTCTGAATCACAGCACGAGGTGCTGGGAAAATAAATCTGTTTTTTTTAATGCCAGAGAATCAAACGAAGTATTATCTGATATTTCCCCTGTGTAAAGAGGTATTATCCTGGAAAGATGGTGAACTTAACTGAGACAAATCATTCCTTACTCCTTAGAAGTAGGCTTAAAGATATAGTTGAGTTCTGGTAATTTGACATTGTGATAGACCTGTCGCAAAGCAATTGGGAAAGGTTGATCATGTCTACATAAGAATTGGTGTATAATGTGAGTTTTGGAATCATCAAAATGATAATAAATTGACCCTATCTCGCTGAAAAACACATGTACTGCACAAAGCAATGGGTATATGGGACTGCATACACATGTGGCTTGAATGTTAGGCCCGAACACTTCAGCTATTTCTTGTCATATTTCGAAATCATATAAGGGCTTTTGAGAAGCAATCCTTTTCAGGAAACATTTCTACTATGATATTCTTCCAAACTGACATTAAAGGAATAAGACAGCTCAAAAATTATTTTTTACCTTTCACCTCTTTAACTGAGACAAATTATTCCTTACTTTTTAGAGGTAGGCTTAATCTCGATAAGCCAGTATTCCAAGTGCAGAGGGCTTCCCTCCTCGCTGAAACTGATTTGTAACGGGCCTAGGATAGAGTCACCCTCAGTATTCAGTATTCTCTGGCCGGGGGAAGGGGAGGGGAGGGGAGGGGTTGCAAGTCCGAAAATTCTTTGACAAGCAAGGTGCCTCCGTGGGTATAAAATTACTGCAAGGGGCACAGCTGGAGGCACAGTTTTATTTTTACTTGATGATCATTTTCTTCGAAGTTTCAGGGATATCTTTTCTGATATATGATTAACAAAAGAATAACCAATTCATTTTCTTTTACGGCCATGTCAAAATAATAAATAGTATATTTGCACCCAAAGCACACCTTACGACCCATCCAGGTACTGGAAGTTATTGCATGATGAATATCATTTAGAATAATATATTAATTCAGCTTCCGTACTGATTACGTTTTTTTTTTAATGCCAATCATACCTGAATATCTATCACAGATATTATTGGGGTACTTGGTAACAAAATTGTTACCAAATAACCCAAATTCTATTCCCTTAGTATTTTTGCCTTACGAGGTCTGGTGCTTGTTTAAAGAGATATTTACCGATCAAAAGCAACTCCAAACTACCATGGGCGTCAGTGGGATATCTATAATTGGGTCCTCGCATCACATTCCCCTACAGCGAAGTCTAAGTTTCCGAAGAAAAGAAGAAGAAGAAGGAAAAAAAAAAAAAAAAAAGGCTTCACTTTTATCATTACTTTGTTGACCCAGGACACTATATCGTAAAAAAAATAAATCATGCTCCAGAATAATCATATTATTCACGAATTTCTATCAATTTCAATTGTCACAAATACACTCCGGGAGAGTACAATATAATTATAGTTAGGACGTGTTTCGTATTTCGATAACCATTATGTAGGTCACCAGTGGCGAAGCTACATGGGACACGGGTGGCATGTGCCCTCCAAATCGAACGGCAAAAGAGAGAGAGAGAGGGTGAAGGGACAATGAAGATGAGAGAAACCCCCTTCTCACCCTCCCCATAATCGATGGCTTAGTTAATTCGTATCACCCATCAAAGAAGACGGGTGCCCCCCCCCCCCAACAGCTGGAATCATGTAACGCCACTGTAGGTTACTATTTGATTAAGATCATGGTATATCCAGGGAGTTCTCCCTGATGTAACTAATAAAACGAGACACTCATTCGTCTGAATCTATCCTGTCACCTCCAAACTTGTATCAATACATCATCATGTAGGGTCTATTCATACCTGGCATATCTTTCACTTCGACAACACCGAAGCGACACTGCAAGTGTGAATGTCTAGTTTGTATTGAAACTTATCAAATAGGATCTACTCATATATGGATTATTCATCACTTTGGTAATACTGAAGCGACACTGCAACTGCGGATATCTATAGTTTGCATTGATACATATATAGGGTCTATTCACATTTGAAGTATTTATCACTTTGGCAACACCGAAGTGACAGTGCAGAGAAGCAGGAAGATTCTGTAAGTGTCTGGAGAAATAGGACGGGTTTTACACCTCGAGCTATCTTGATAGGGTGACATTGTAGCTCTTATAAGAAATAAAACCCGATAAACCAGCACCGGATACTTCTTCAACACCTTGGTATCACATCATGTGTGTCTGATAAGCGTTCTTCATACAGCTTTTTAATCCACCGATACAGGGCGAGTTAGAATGTACCCTGTACATGGTAGGCCTACCTAATGCCCTACTTTCATAAATTACCGATTCCTGATTCAAATCATTGGCATTCGCCAAGTCGAAGGCGTTTGAAACATACCTTGATCTGCATGTTTGTTTGTGTATTATTTTGAATTTTTACATGTATATCTAAAGATCACTCATGTTACCCATGTAACTTTGTGTAAACCATTGACAAACTCCTGTCGCGTGCGTCGGTCCTGTTTCGGATGTTGATTAGAGGTTTTATTATGATCAGTGATGATCTCTTTAGATATCTGTCGTTATACAGAAGAAAACCCTCAAAACCTTTTCACATTATACCTAAGAATTATCAGAGTTTTTTTTTTTTCGAGACATCAAGATTTCAGTTGACCTTATACATTGACAAAGTGCCTCGGTCCTGTTTCGGATGTTGATTAGAGGTTTTTATTATGATCAGTGATGATCTCTCCAGATATATGCTGTTCGTTATATAGAAGAAAACCCTCAAAAGCTTTTTACATTAAACCTAAGAATTGTCAAATAATTTTCTTTTTCGAGACTTCAAGATTTTAGTTGACCTTCAGAAAGACTCTATCTTCCTCTTTATTTGAACAAGGATAAGAGCAAAAGGGAACCAACTTAGAAAGAGGGAAGGAGGCTGCCCCCCGGTAATGTTTTTTGGGTAAATTTGTGGGCATATGCATATCCTACTTTTTGCATGAGTACCAATCATTCCGTAAAGTCGGGTGTTTGTGTTGAGGGTGGGGTAAGGCGCATAGCACTATTTAATACATTTATTCTTTATCCGGTACTGCCAACGGTAATATAACCTTTTATCAGCATTTTCTAAATGAAAGTTGATACAGGCGAGGTTTGGGTTAAGCTTTTTGGAAATAATCGGGGGCACACAATGTCCCCTTTCATCTATTCAGTAAAGGCGTCTCTAGAGAACGACATGAACAGTGATCATGGCATATCTGGGAGCTTTCCATTCGTAATAAAAGCAGCGAAGATGCTTTAGAACAGTCCATGGGGATATTAAGAACGACTCATGATGCATAAGCTAAGTCCGTTACGTATCTCTTAAATTAAATAACTCAAAAGTGCCCCATTTGATAACTTTAGATAAATTATAAATTACTAGGGAAACAGCGTAATATACTCGAAAAGGAACGTAGACATAATTATACTGAAGAAAATAATATTGGAGATGTACTGGAAAAACTGCTACAGAAACTTTCATAAAAGGCTTTTCTTAAAAACCTCTAAAAATTGGCGATATATATATATACATACACACACACACGCGCGCGCACACACACACACACACACACATATATATATATATATATATATATATATATATATATATATATATATATACTCTTAAAAATCCCGGGTCAGATTGACCCGGAAATCAGTCCGTTGGGGCCACACTCCGTTCCGGGTAAAAAATGACCCGGAATAAGGTCCAATGTGACACAGAAAGGACCAGATCTGACCCAGAAATGGTCATATCGGACCTTATTCCGGGTCATTTTTGACCCGGAACGGAGTGTGGCCCCAACGGACTGATTTCCGGGTCAATTCTGACCCGGGATTTTTTAAAGAGATTTTATATATATATATATATATATATATATATACATATATATAATATTTCACGCAATGGCTTCGTGATGAAAAAAATGAATAATGAACTTTAGCCAAATTCAGCTCAAAGTTTCTATACCTGCGCCTTTTTTCAGGAGCATATTTGCTTATGTATACGCCACAATATATAAAGGCATAGGAAAGAGAAAGAGAGAGAGAGAGAGAGAGAGAGGGAGGGAGAGAGAGAGAGAGAGAGAGAGTACGACTAACCACGGGTCTACAAAACACGAGGCTGCCTAAGACATGTTACGCTCCTCCCCCTTCTGGGATGATTCTATACCTGTATGTTTATCCATTTTGGATACTCCTCTAGAATGAACTTAAAATCCGACATCAATTTCGACTGATCTTTACAGAAGTAGTAGTATACTGTAGTATTAATAGTAGTAGACTTTATTGGATAACTTTTAGCACAAGGCTAATGTGCCACAAGGTCCATAATGAGTTGATATGTTGTTGTTGTTTTTTTTTCCACTGACAGAAAACCAACGTCACTTCCCATCATCCTTAGGCTGTATATTACAAGGGAGGAACGGGCGGATTTTAACTTCAAATCTCAAGAATCATCACGTAAATTGAGATTCCTACTGATTATTCGGTCAAAAACCTATATCCTGAGGGCTGCAGTCTTATTTTTTCATCAAGAAAATAGGTCAACAGTCTCCAGGAAATACAAAATGGAAGGATCGAATTACATGATAGAGCATGAGGTTAAAAGCACTAATATATATTTTGTTTACTGGATTGAAAATGAGATCGCTACAACGGATCATCTCAGAAATCTTACACCTGCAGGCGACAAAAGGTTTGATCGATCAATGATCTGTATTTTAACAAACCTTAATGGTCAAAGCACATAGCATTGGCTAGATGCTCCGAAATTTACGGTAGCTATTGCTCATTCTGGAGAGTAATGTCATTGCAATTCAATTGGGATTCACGAAGAAATCAATATATGCTCTATTTCTGAAAGAGGTATACATTGCGCGCGAAGTACAATTACAAAATACAGTCAAATGGAACAATCAGCCATTATAAATCTACATGAAAGTACAATTTCTAGCCTTTAGAAGTGAAACAAAATCATATAAAGATTCAAAAATCTCATTCAACCAATCAACACTATATGTCAATACCACACGAGATATTGTATGCTGACATGAAAAATGACAATTTGGTGGCAGCAAGGATGTAATATTAAGAAAAGATGACGTAGATCCTAATCAAATGATTGGCTGACAGCGGACATGTGACAAGGCATTTATTTTTCATAACGCCTAACCGGTCATCAACACTTAATAATGACCGGTCACTAGCATTTTTGCATGACCTGTCGGTTAATTGGCAAGATCTAACTTTGAAAGTCAACTCTAGATCAATAAAACTTGGGTTGAGGGTGATTTATCAGGCGACATGGATCCTCGCCATTTCTTAAAAAATAAATAATACATTTATGTTCGGGCAATAGTATAATTATCCATCTGTGGTACCTTCGAAATAGTCCAAAACACCTTCGACTATCACCTCGTGTGTCAGACTGTTCCAAAGGCATAGCTTGTTGGATAATACCACTGAAGTGTGTTATTTGTATAGTAACATAATTGCATCTATTTTTAAACAACAAAAATGATTTACCTCTTGCCATTGGCTTGAGCAGTAAAGCTGAAACAATTTCATCGTAATATGCGCCGACCCCGTCTCTGGCGTCATGAGGGAAGACTTGTGTGGTTGCGAGGCAGATGCTGCGCGTCTTAATCAAGCGCGTCAGCTCCTCCACGGCGCGCACCGCGTAGTTGGACGTGTCGTGCACGATGGATACGTAAGTCCAGTTGAAGCTTTGTAAGAAATCAAGCATGGCCATGGCTTGATACCGATCTGGAGGAACTGTCCTGAAGAGGTAGGGGAAGCGATTCTTGTTGCTGAGGTCGTTGATGGTCGCCCAGTATGCCACCTGAAACAGAAAGATGTACATGAAATGATAATTAAAGTCGTAACAAATGGGACAGACCACGGAGTATTAGACAATTAGTAAATAACGAAGCTTAGTCTATGCACGTAAGTAAAAATTGGATTAAATTTTATTATCTCTGTTACGAGTTGTTGTACTATAATTATTGTCAGAATTTATGTTGTATATACAAGCCTCTTTGTTGCAATGTCAGTCACGCAGTGGGAAAATTTGGGTCGTAAAAAGCACGTGCTGTGATTCTATTATTCTAATATATGTGTCTTCCACTTGACCAGGTATTACGATTAAAAAAAAAAAGAATTCTGACATTGAAGTTAATTTATATGTACCTTTAAAATACTTCTTTACGGACTGTTTGTCACTGTAAAATTATTATTATTGTTATGTTTTATGTTCCTGGAAATGAAAATAGATAACAGCATTACGAAACTTTGCTTGAGTTTAAACTCTTATAAAGTAATGATTTTTTTTCATATTGGTTGAATGTTCCTTGATTAATCGAATCAAAACCAATCCATTTAAATGGAGAACGAAGTCGACCTGTTTGTTCTCGTTTCATCAAAATTGAAGTAAGAAAGTACGATTCCCTTCTCAGACGCTAACTACATCACCTAGTGTTTATTCAGGTCCACAGCAACCTTTTCTCAAAGCATGCCTCGACATTTTCTTGCCTTCATTGCTCAATAATCTCACCATAACAACCACACTTCACCATCCACATTCATAGTTGCGTAGCTACAAGGGGGCGCGAGGGGGTACGTGCCCTCAATCGAATGGCGAAAAAGAGGGAAAGAAAGGGAGCGGGGGGGGGGGGGGGGAGGGGAGGCAACATGAAGAAAAGACTAAAAGCCCCCTCGCAATACCCTTCCTCACGCGAGGGCCTTGTGTCTCGCATTCCATCAACCTCGTTAGACCGATGTCCCCCTCCCCGTAACACCAGTATCCCTTCATGGGCTGAACCAACGCTACGCCAGTGTACATTCATATTCAAAAGCTTCTACTTCGGATCGTTTCTTTGCCACAGCTCTCCGGACCAACTGAAATCAGAGAGAAAATCTCAACGGTAATGTTTATGTGGCCTGTGACCCATTATCGATGTCCTGACCGAGTTCTTGATGAACCTAAAAGTCTTTCATGATTGCGTCATCTTAAAAGCTGATAATATACACCCTGAATTGACGTTCTCGAGTTCCATCTTAGTAAGCAAGATGAGCTTCCTAAAGCCTATTTTCAGTTTAGGTTAACCCACACAAAAACGTTCTGTAAGTCTTCGGAATTTAGTTCATAAACATCAAGATGATAGTGATTATGTTTGTCCGAAATTCAACAATAAGCAAAATGAAATATAGAAATCTGCATTGCCGCGCAATGCGAATGTATCCCCCGGCACTGGCAGCGATTTTTGCGTCATCCTTTTGTTCGATGGATGGACGAAGAACCTACCCCTCCCCTCCCTCAAACAATAGGATGACGCAGAGATCGCCACCAGTGGCCGGACTATTGTCAACACTATAGGAGCAGTATCATCAAAACAATATGTGTGTAGATTAGAATATAATGCATCTCTATAGAAAATCCGAAAGAAATCTGTCAAGAAATGTGACCTGCAGAGTGCACACAAGATATCCACTAAAATATGACTTATGACCCTATAAAAAGCGGAACACTGGGGGCAGCATCACCAAAAACAATAGGCGTGTATATTTTACCAAGATTCACTTCCATACAAAATATGAAAGAAATCCCTCAAGAAATGCAGCTGTTAGAACGCACACAAAAATGTTACCAAAACATGACCTTTGACCCTATAAAAGACGGAAGACTGGGGGCAGCATCACCAAAAACTAAAGGTATGTAGATTTGACAATGATGCACATGTACAAAATTGAAAGAAATCCGTCAAGAAATGTTGCCTGCAGAGCGCACACAAGATTTCCACCAAAATACGACCTTTGACCCTATAAAAGACGGAACACTGGGGGCAGCATCACCAAAAACAATAGGCGTGTACATTTTACCAAGATACACCTCCATGCAAAATTTGAAAGAAATCTATCAAGAAATGCAGCTCTTAGAGCGCACACAAGAATGTGACGAGGCGGCGGAGCGGCGTAACGCTGCTGAATCCAAAGTATCCTCCGCCAGTCTCCTGCCGGTGGCCGGGGAATACAATTAAGATCTCGTGTAATGATCTAAATAGCAATTTTACTCAATTCGGTCTTATCTTGGTCTCGACAGGTAACGGTATAAGATCAAAATGTGCTCAGAACTATGTTGTCTTTTCCCTTTTTCATTGCTCGATAAACGAATGAGCAGAGCTAGCCTTCTCATATTCATTGGGCAATCAAAGTGAGTAGCTCATAATGTATACATCTGTTAAAAATTCTAATATCCAAAGTATCATTACATGAATGTCTAACAAAATTTACAGTATCGCTTATCACGAATAAAATAAGTTGATGAATAAGACCACACAAGTCAAAGTGGAATTAAAAATGAATTTAACAATAATTAGGTTGTCGTGACAAAAAGTGAAGGCGTCTATTAAAAACCCAATACTTGAATTTCATGGACTTCTGTCTCAACATAATTATGATTAGTGAACGTAAATAAATTACTTGATAATAGAAGAGTGTATTAAACTCAAAAACATGTAGATACTTGGTAGTAGGTATCCCCGCACTTCTGCCCCCACCCCCTCAATTACATTTCCATGCTTATCCCCACTCCACCCCTTTCCCCATTCCCAGTAAAAATAAATGGGGGGGGGGGGGGGGGGAGGAAGTTGAAGTACGATATAAGCGTCTTTATATATCATTTTGGTTATAAGGGAATATGTCTGCCTATATCCTACCCTTCTTGCCCACTGTATGTATTTGTATGTATTTATTTAGCTTCCAATCTTAAAAAATAATTTATCTTATGATCAATTTGATGAAACACTCCAGTGTAATATTTTGTCGGCATACTGGACCATGCTTCGGTTGATGTCAAATTTATTTTTATAGTGTGGTGGGTGTGGAGCAGGATGGCGTTAAAGCATGTGGGTGCTTAAATAATGTCTATCACTTGAATCCAGGGGGGTGTTTCATCAAGTGTCTTGTCAGTAATTTTTACCGACAAATTTGCTCTCAGCCAATCAGATGCAAGGATTTCAGTAGCTTATAACAGTCATTGTAAATTGTCAGTGAAAGCAAGTTTCATGAAACGGGGCCCAGGTCTCATTTATTCACTGTTGACCTAAATTGGTTTCTTACATATGGTGTTTATTCTTTTGAGTTTGTAAACATATTCTTGTAACGGACTTACATACAGAGGGCAAGAAGGGTAGGATATAGGCAGACAAGTTCCTTTGTAACCAAAATGATATATAGACTCTTATATTGTACTTCAACTTCTCCCCCCCCCCCTTTATTTTTTTACTGGGAATGGGGTAAGGGGTGGGGTGGGGTGGGAGGTAAGCATGGAAATGTAATTGAGGGGGTGGGGGCAGAGGAGCGGGGATACCTACTACCAAGTATCTAAATGCTTTGGAGTTTAGATAATGTCTATCACTTGAATCCAGATCTCATTTATTTCACTGTTGACCTAAATTGGTTTCTTCTACAAAACAATTCGTGTAGATATTGATATAAGTCACATTTATTTAAGAGCAGGGGAAGGGGGCAAGAAAGGTAAGGCAGTGACTGATTTTTCCTCTTTACCATAATATTTTGAATGAGTTGTCAAGACTCTTCGATCTATTGCTCTATTTTCCATCACTACACACTTAATGAATACTGCTAGTGCCTAGAGTACTCCACAGAGTGGATTGGGCGCAATATAAATCATATGAATTATTATTATTATATTCAAAATTGTCAATGCTAGTAATACACAGCGGCCATTATAAAAAAATGGGTGCCATTTTTTTTTCAGCAGCGTATTTCCGAGGTAGTCTACCTGGAAGTTGTGCAGGGTGGTCCCCTGAACAAGTTGATACCCAACAACCTTTTACAACAGCCCGTGTCCCAAAAAACCAATTGCCTCCTGGGTATAAACCTACGTGCAGATTTATCTCGCCTACAGAATTCGTCAGAAAAGACATGACTCTCACCAAACATAGGCCTTTTAAACGGTGAACTGATTCTGAAATCCCCAGACAATATGTTAACGGAATACACGAATCGTGTATTACAATACAATACACACACGTGCGCACCCCATCGCATTATCGCACTAAACATTGAACATCTTATTTCAAAATGTTTAAAAATAAAAACTGTGAAAACTAGCTTTTTTTTCTTAATGCAACGTTCTTAATCACTGCAATCTGAGTGCACTTAAGAATTAGAGTAGGAAACACAATACTCCGCGCTCAAAACCTTCCACTCGTTGTCCAGTGATGACTGTCTCATCGGGACAATCACCCATCCGCTATTATGGAATGCATTTGATGCCAGAAAGATCTAACCCCCAAAAGATAAAAAACTTCTCTTTCATGGATCGAAGACAGTTTTAAATATCAAAGATGGAGGTTTAGCCGAGTCTCAATTGAACCACTCAATTCAAACCTATATCGAAGAAATGGAAGGATCTACGGTGATATACACTTCTTGCATTCCGATTGATAACACTGTCTCTGATCAAATACAGATCTTAAAAAAAATATTGATCCCTGACAGATCGAAATTTCTCAGATTGATAAAAAAGGAGTGATCTTTTTCGGATTCGATCTTTATGGCAGTGAGTGCATGCTATACGGTTAACCGCTAGAACTTTCGTTTAACTCATCTCATGATGTTAGAAATGATGTTTTGGTTTCCGCTTTACCGCAGTTCATCGGGCGGTCAGACGCTTTTTATTACTAAAAGACTCTGCTTGCGATGAAACAGAGCACTTGAAGGATTAATGTAAGGTTTAAAAAATTATTGAGGTGGTGCATTCTTAGGAGAAAATACGTGCAACTAATCCATCGTGCCGATATGGTTTAGGGTATCAAGAAGAAACATGTCTAGGGATATATCCTCTTTATTAAAGGGAGATCAACACAGCAGAATGCACACCTAATGTACATGTACAGGCCTATTGAAAACACCGTAACACATGAAATATGAAAATAGAATATTTTGAAATCAATAGCCAATCAGCAATTTTACTATCGTTTTCATTTCCAGTGCCCCATATTAGTCTAGTCTGACTGCTTTTGTTAAGAAGCACTTCGGCAGTCGAACAGTGTTGCCTGCTTCAGCCCACAGTAGTAGCCCATACAGGTCAAAGAGCAAAGTCTTGCTATCTATTTCATTGTGAATTCGATGAACAGGTGTTCAATATTATCAATGAAAGATGAAAACCCGTTTGTGATAAAATTATGCGTAGTAATCTAATCAATTATGCTTGTTATCAATCACCGTTCCTAACGCTATGTTTTCCACCCTATACCCTCAGTTTCTACATAATTCTCGATCACAATGGCTAGTATCAATAAAGGTGGACCAAGTTTTAAAAATGGTTTAACTTTGTCCATTGATTTATGGAGCGCTAGTTCCAAATTATTGTAATTCTTTATCAAAATAAAGTAAACGAAATGAATCAAGTCATGAAAGGAAAAATGACAAATTGAATTCATGGGGGCATGATATTTATTTGTTCCTTTACTTACTGAAATATGGTAATTTATTTGAGAAGAGGAGGTTGACACTTGGTGCTTCATAAATCAGTGAAATAAATCTACCCACTTAAAACTGGACTAAAGTTAGTGCGCGTTTATAAATACCGGTCAATGTGTTTACGCACACATGTGAATATTTCGATAAACTGATGGCTGTTGAGGTACAACTGATGACATTTGATTTTGCATTGTCTGTGAACTTCGCACCTCCAGAATCTTAAAAATTCATTTTCAATATTTCCCTTATTCACCTCACGCTTTTCTTCCATCGTGCCCACGGCTCACTTTTGATCCCTTGGCATTCAGGGGGTGCAGTGAACCTCGAGCAGAAAACATCCCTCACGAGTGCATGGGGACATCTCACTCTCATCTTGTAACCATGAAAACTCGAAGAAGAAGAAGAAGAAGAAGAAGAAGAAGAAGAAGAAGAAGAAGAAGAAGAAGAAGAAGAAGAAGAAGAAGAAAGAAGAAGAAGAAGAAGAAGAAGAAGAAGAAGAAGAAGAAGAAGAAGAAGAAGAAGAAGAAGAAGAAGAAGAAGAAGAAGAAGAAGAAGAAGAAGAAGAAGAAGAAGAAGAAGAAGAAGAAGAAAAAAAAAAAAAAAAAAAAAAAAAAAAAAAAAAGAAGAAGAAGAAAGAAGAAGAAGAAGAAGAAGAAGAAGAAATGATCGTAGGGTACTATAATGAATTGCCCCTTTTCCCGAATGAACTAGTTCTTTTGATCCGCTGCATAAATAGTAATAATTCATGACAATGACAATATGATGTAGTCTTATTTAAGAATGGTAGCCTCATTAGTATTAATACTGTTCTTCCTGAGAGTGTTGCAATTATCATTATTACCCCTGCATTGTCAGGTACCTATTTAATACACCCGCGTTGAGAGGGGCAAATATGGACAAAACACCTTGTCCAGAGACGTAGGCACCGACAATGACTCGAACCCAGGACCTCTCGCATGAGAGTCAAAAATCAAAATCATCCATGCACCAGAGTGCTCCAACTTTGTTACTAGGTAAGTGCTAGATTTGAGAATCGCAACTGAACAAAGAGAGGAGAAGAATCGAAGGACCTGAATGTATACTTATATGAGATATAATTAAACAAAACGTTTCCTTATAGAGTTGAGTTTCACATGTCACTATTTACTCTTCACTCGCATTTAAATGATTTATTACCCTATTTACATGAATTAGGTGTGTAGCTGTTTTTGTTGTTAATTCTATCATAAAGATTTAGGACATTCGATAGCGACGCCTTAATCGGATATGGCTTGAAGAGGTGCCTCGCTTGATAAGAAAACAAGCATTGTTTCCTTCTTTTCGAAGATATATACAACGTGGAAATGATAAACATGGACATACAATACCCGGAAATTTGAATATCTTTATAATCAGTTTGGTCTAAAGATTTACAATGAGTAGCAAAAAGGGTAAATATTAACCAATATTAAAAATGAAAAAGTCAAATTACAAGGAAAAAAAAAAAACACTTTAGTAACCTTTATAAAAAACAAACAAGGAAAAAAGGTTTTATTTTTCACTCTTTCCAAGCCTTTTAGGCGCCCATAGTAAAACGGTGATTTAGAACCATAAAGATCTACATAATGAATAAATGAGTCTCTACGCTCAAAACATCTACGCAGCAATCGCATGCATTAAAGCATATCGTTTTAGCAGTAGTTACAAGAGCTAAATGATACATTTTCGTTCATTCCTCTCCCCCCCCCCCCGGTGTTTTTCGAGGGGGTGGGGAAGACATGTTACAGACGGTAGGAACTGTTCTCCATATTGTTTATAATCCCCGTATAATTTTTTAGATACTTTTGTTACAAATGAAACAATGTTCAGGATAAGCTTCATCTAATAGGCTTACAAGCAAACATACAATGTAGATTAAAAACTCTTTGCTGTAAAACTTTAAGAGAGATATTCAATATTTGTAAAATAAAGACATTTGATATCAGATAGATTCAGTAACCTGCCCTACTTTCCCATTACTTTTTGGCTCACGCCGAGGCGAATAAACAGGTGTTGTTTTTAGTGCCCGAAGGGGGAAATAGCTAGGAAAGTCAATACTCTCCTTTTCTACGGTTTCAGGGCGAGAGACGAGTAATCTGAAAACCTTAATGAAATTGTGACGTAAATCAACTACAAATGTTTCAATATAGCGTTTATAAACCTGGGATATCAGAGACATTTGATCTTCAATAGTTGGGGAGTGGGGGGGGGGGGGAGAAAGCAGGAGAGAGCGGGAGGAAGTGCAATTAAAACACAACACACACCTTATCCTCACTCGATGGCCTTGTTCTCTCGCACATCATCTACCAAAAGACCGATTTCCCCTTACCCGCTCCCCCATGACTGGACGCTACGCCACTACTTCTACATATATCCGTTGCAATCTTACTCGGGGGATACAATTTGTCTTGTTATTGGTACGACCGTAAGGGAAAAAGAGGAAACAGGAGAAGTTAGGGTACAACTGTTAGGGCAATTCGCTTGTTTGACTTGAAGCAGTCGGCTTTCAAAATTTGAACCTTAATCACTAAATTGATAACGGTCGAGTTCAACTAAAGGTGCTGTTGAAGAGATATTGGTTTCAGTTTCTAAATGACATTGTGTTTCTACATGACATAATATAAAATACTTAAAAGAAAAAAAAAGATATCATCATTGCTCTACATAGAGTCAGATTATCCAATACCCATCAGTTATAGAAATCGGCCGGATAAAAGAAGCGTTAATTAACCAATCTGTATGCAAAAGACATTTAAAAAAAAGCTCCGTCAAGTTACAGTTAAAAAAAAACCCCAACACAAAAACAAAAACAAAAACAACCTGGCACAACCAAAACGAAATTGTTTCCTCTAGAGATTTGTTTTCATGACTTTGCATTCTCGGAATTTTCGGGCGCAAGTATCCCAAAATCGAACGTATATGTTACTGCGCCCTTCGTATTGGGAATAATTAGAGAAAACGATCGATGTGCGAATTTTCTCCCGACCGTTCGTGGACAATGAGTATCCAGGTGGATTTCATTAACATTACTCACAAGTCACAAATACTCTATTGGGTGCCACAAAATATTAAAAAATATACCCGATTGGATACCTACTTTGCAGCCTATCATCCTAAAACATTTATAAATTATTGATATTTTATGTGGCATTTTTTTAGAATACGAATATCAAGAGCAAGATAGTATGGATATCTACGTGAGATATGGAACTACCATGATTTTTCATGCAAGTCGAATACATTTTATATGAAACACTTTCTTGACATTCCATTGTATGGAAAAGCAATTCGTAATTCGTATTTTCGAGTTAGTCGGGGATTTTGACTAATGCCTAATACGCACTTTTTGTTGTTGCATTTTGTAACTCTTTATTCACAATGTTTCATAATGTACATTTTGATTCATCTTAAGGACGTTCCACAGTTAAAGTCAAATCCATGTCATTTTCACCAAACTTTGCATGCAGTTACTTTGGTCCAGGAGAAGCCCAAATACGCATAGAAAATTATAGGTCCATGTGCTTACTTTTTTTCTATGGGACAATGAACTGTGCCATGACTGGGTGTCGGGTAGAATGACGTCATCGCAGGTTTTTGGCCATTGATAGGCCTCAGAATTCCCAATGTCATATACAAATCCCCATTATTCTGTCAAAATCCATGTCATATTCTTCAAACTTTCCAGATTTGTAGAGAAAAATATACTGAAGGAGGAAAAAGTTTTTAAAATGGGGGTCAATCCACTCGTTTTTATGCTAGCAGCGCCCTCAGGTGGCTGAAAAAGTCAAAAACTCGGAAACTCGTAAGAACTGGCTGAGAACCTGTCGAGGAATGGAATGGGTTCGAAAAAATTCAACTGTACATTCAAAATCCATGTCAGATTCGTAATTTTTTCCAGATTTGTAGAAATTTATATACTGCAGAAGGAGAAAGTTTAAAAAATGGGGGTCCATGCACTCGTTTTTGTGCTAGCAGCGCCCTCAGGTGGCGAAAAAGTCAAAAACTCGAAAACTCGTAAGAACTGGCTGAGAACCTGTCGAAGAATGGAATGGGTTCGAAAAAATTCAACTGTACATTCAAAATCCATGTCAGATTCGTAATTTTTTCCAGATTTGTAGAAAATTATATACTGCAAAAGGAGAAAGTTTAAAAAATGGGGGTCCATGCACTCGTTTTTGTGCTAGCAGCCCCCTTAGTTGGCGGAAAAAGTCAAAAACTCGCAAAACTCGCAAAAACTGCGCAGGGCTGGCTGGGAACCTGTCTGGGAATAGGATGGGTTCGAAAAAGCTCTACTGTACATTCAAAATCCATGTCAGATTCGTAATTTTTTCCAGATTTGTAGAGAATTATATACTGCAAATGGAGAAAGTTTAAAAAATGGGGGTCCATGCACTCGTTTTTGTGCTAGCAGCGCCCTTAGTTGGCGGAAAAAGTCAAAAACTCGCAAAACTCGCAAAAACTGCGCATGGCTGGCTGGGAACCTGTCTGGGAATAGGATGGGTTCGAAAAAGCTCTACTGTACATTCAAAATCCATGTCAGATTCGTAATTTTTTCCATATTTGTAGAGAATTATATACTGCAAATGGAGAAAGTTTAAAAAATGGGGGTCTAAGCACTCGTTTTTGTGCTAGCAGCGCCCTTAGTTGGCGGAAAAAGTCAAAAACTCGCAAACTCGCAAAAACGGCGCATGGCTGGTTGGGAACCTGTCCAGGAATGGGATGGGTTCGATATAACTCTACTGTACATTCAAAATCCATGCCAGATTCGATAATTTTTCCAGATCTGTAGAGAAGAGTATACAGAAGGAGGAGAAAGTTTTTAAAAAGGGGTCAATTCACTCGTTTTTGTGCTAGCAGCACCCTCATTCGGCAGAAGAAGTTCAAAAACTCGCAAAACTCGCAAAACTGCGCATGGCTGGCTGGGAACCTGTCTAGGAATGGGATGGGTGCAAAATAACTGTACTGTACATTCAAAATCCATGTCATTCTCACCAAAGCTTCCAGATTTGTAGAGAAAAGTATACCGCAGGAGGAGAGACTTTGAAAAAAGGGGGTCCATGTACTGGTTTTTGTGCTGGCAGCGCCCCCGTGTGGCGGAGAGTCTTAAACTTACAAATTCTAGTCGGAAATATTGCTACTAACTTTACTCTCAAAACTTGCTCGATTGGCTATTATCAGACATGTAACTGACATTATTATTATTTTTTTTTTATTTATTTATTTTTTGAATATTTTTTTTATTTATTATAATTTTTTTTTTTTTGGGGGGGGGGGGTTTGGGGGGTTTTGGGTTTGTTTTGTTTTGCTTTTTTTTTTTGGGGGGGGGGGGGGTAGATTGACCCCAGGCACCGGAGGCGGGGGGCAGAGGGGGAATTTCCCCCAACAATCATTCAAAAAAGGGGGCAACTCCCTCCCCCTGATCCCGTCGCAAGAAAAAAAATTACAACTTAATTGATTTCGCATTACTAAGCTACCTTGTGAGTGATTTAATAATTGTGCAAACCTTCAGTATTCAATTTTCGTTTTTTTTTTATTGCACTCTGTCACTACGGTCCCTACTATAATTAATAGACGCAATGTTTATTAACATTTAGAAACCCTTTCTATTGTATATTTGCCCCTACCTCCTCCACCCCCCCCCCCACACACACACACTCAAGATAATAAAGCTTGAAGTATTGCGATTAGCTTTCTAGTGCTCCAAAAGGCGAAGTATTGCAAGCTTGGTCGCTCCGCTCCCTTACATGCAGATAGGAGCAATGTATCTCAAATATTGATACTGTCTACCAGTGGCAACAAAAGCGGGGTGGCAGATTTTTCCAACTGTCAAAGGACTGGGCGGAAAGGGGTATAATTAATAATTTTCTAGTGATGTGAAATACAAGGTTTCAAAACGCAATAATCTGTTCTGTCCCTTCGGAGGGGCCTCTCGCAGGACAAAAAAAAAAAAAAAAAAAATGATTTCAATGTTAAACAATGTAAAAAAAAGCTTTATTTTGCCAACGTTTGCTCTAATTTAAAATGCCTCTACATTCCCTATTTTCTCTCGGTCACTACACTCCCAGTCACATGAATGGCAACATTGATTATTTGACTTTACAATATCTCTTCTATTACAAGGCCCCCAAGCGCATTGGTGTGGAAGGTGCTTCTCTGTGCCTAAAAAGAATGAAAAATGTCGTTTTTATTCTCCTCCTCACAAGTCCAAAAGATATTATATGACATCAATCATTTTGCAGTTTAACAAGTGAAATTTTTTATGTGCTCTAAAATACGTAGTTTCAACATTGAATAATCTAATTTTCCAAATTTCAATAAATTTCAATAAATGCAGTGTTTATTAACACTGTATAGTGGAGCAGGGCCCAAAGGCTTTCCTTGTTTGGTTCCCAACCCATCGCAAGATTATCTATATAATTATACATAATATATAACTATACCTTTAATGTTATGTAAGTCACAATTCTAAGTAAACTGTTACCTGCCTGTGTGTGTAAAGTTTCTCTTGAATGCAAATTTCAATATCGTGAAAGCAACTTTTTTCGCTCGGTCTCTACGCCCCCTCACCAATTAATAGTCCTATGAAGAAAAAAAAAAGTAATATATTACTGCACAAATTTTGTTCTATTAGGACGGAACAGTTTTAATAGAACAAAATTTGTGCAGTAATATAAAAAGAAAAAAAAGTTGAATGATTCTGTAATATTCTTTAAAACATTCTCTAGGTGGATGTGTTCCAATATTCTCCTATAAAGGATGTTTAGTATGAAAAGCCCCATATGCGTACGAGGCGGGGCTGCAGCGCCCCCGCATTTTTATAATAAATAATTTTGCAAGGTTCCCGAATATCCTCATATTTTGGTAGCGAGTCGCCTGAATATCCTCATATTCGGGCAGCGAGGTGCCGGTATACCAAAAAGTGTTTAAAATTTTGTACACAAAATGTAGAAACAAAATAACCCTACTTCAGGTGTAAGGAGGGATATTGAAAAACAATGGATGGTTAGAGTGCTTCAGTTATTCCATCTTTTAAAATGAAAAATTCTAAACCTCGCATGAAAATATATCGGAATGTGGAAGAAAAGGCGGCGCGGGGATGTGCTTGCATGGTCGGGGGGGGGGGTGGTAGGGTTGTAAGCAGGTAGCAAGCGTGTGAGGTGGACCCATATTCTTGTGAGGTGGGGCACCTCAGAGTGTTTGCCCCCTCCCCCCCCCCCCCAGGAAAAAAAAGTAAGGCACCCTTACTTTTGCGCACCTGTTCACGACTACTAGTATTTCAAACATAATAATCACGGTAACGACATAGGCTATAATTGTCTATATTTTACGCACACTTTCGAACCAGTTTATAAAAAAAGAAGGAAATTGTAAGTCCTTTTGAATGACATTTTATTCATTATTCTATTTGCTCACGTCTTTGACTGTAGGGATAATGATCATTAGACAATCATATGGCATAGACAAATGATTCTAGGGCATATATCTGGCTTTCTTTCTCCAGCTCTCTTTTTGTGCTGAGACATTGTACTAAAATGGGAGGTAGATGACCATGACTATGAATTCCAAATTACATCTATCTTTCATTTTCCCTATTCGACTAACTTTACCTATAGAAAATTCATGAGGGGGCATCGAATGTTATCTTTCAGCTAATATTTGGTATATTTTTCACAGGTACAGAATAACTGATTTCATCTATTTTTACCGGGTTCTTGTTACTGCGCACACTTGCGAACCCATTGTTAAGCATTGTGTTTAATGTGCGTATCCATTGTCTTAACTGCGCGCAATACTCTCCCGGTGTTGTGATGACGTAACACAACCAGCCAGGATGCGCAGCTGAGGTGCGCACAAACATAACTGATGAACGTCCTTAAGAAGTGTAAAAGATGAGAATAATCGGTGCCAATTTGAGGAGGCGAATGTGATTCATTTAGACCTTCAGAAAATTCTGTACCTCCTCGGGTGTTTCACGTTAACATGGTCTCTCTTTGGAGTAAACATGTTTTTGATGAGATGAACCATAACCTGTTAAAGCCACTTTCAAGAGTTCACAATAGGAGCTTGTTGCATCCTCTCTTGCCCATCGGCCAGGTCTCAAAACGAGATGGATTTAGGCCAAGAAAGACTGAAGCACGTGGTGGACAACAGACAGATGCAAGGTTATGGAGTGAGAAAATAAACAACCGTGAGGATGCTCTCCAGGCAGTGGCGTAGCTACCGGGTGGACACAGGGGCACGTGCCCACCCCCACTGAACGGAGAAAAAAAAAGAGGCAAATGCCTCTTCAATGACTGGACATGCGCTACGCCACAGTCTCCACGGTTGCCGAAATATGCAACGTCAAAAGTGAATAGGTAAACTAAGAGCTGTCACAAAAATGAAAGGATAGGGCAGAGACAGAAGGAAGCTGGATAAAAGAAATTTTCCTCTCACCAGGGTGGGGGGGGGGGGGAGGTGAAAGGGGTAGGTGGAGGCAAAAGCAAATGTTTATTGTCGGCGGTGAGAGGGGGAAATTGGAAATTAAAAAGGACAAGTGCAAAGCAAATATCAGTTAGCAAAATGAAGGGGCGAACAAAATGATCAAGTCTCACTTCGACAGTGAAAAGAAAACAGTCCAGTCTCACCAAGATAGCAGGGGGAAAGGGGCAAGACGTGTGGTTAACCGCTTGCCGATATGACACCCCTTCGCTCAGATGATGGCTACCGACGCCCCAGTGAACAGGAATCTAGCATCCAGCAGCAACGTGGCCTGAGGTGAAGAGTGTTTTTTTGCGACTCCCCCTTCTAGCCCCGGTCGATTCAACCTCCCTCACGAAACAAGAAAATCAGTTAAGAGAAGTGAGCGAAGATATCCAGCGGAGGGCAACGCTCAACATAAAATTCGATTTTCTTCTGAAAGCGGGTGAGACGCGAGAGGTGTTAGTTATAGAAGTGGCTATACAAACTTGATACGTCAATCAATATGTGGGACTGTGCTACAAAACACGCATGGTGATACCATGGACTTACTATGAACTTTTGCAAGCAAGAACGTACTCGGACAGGCAGTGGATCACTGCGAGTTTTTGAATAAGTTATCATTTCGGCAGCAGGTGGGTGTGTTGCCGGCTTTTTCTTGGTGACCTTCTTGGTGCTATCCTTCTCAGGATTTTGTGATCAGCTTTTAAACTTTATAGCCCTCGTGATACCAAGAATATAGCCTACAAATAACATTACTTTGCCAAAGTTCTAAAAACGATTGCAAAATGAAAGAAGTACGCACAGTGGCGGATTTGAGTTGGCTCAACCGGCCTGCACCCCCATTTTAAAACCCCAATCTGGCACACCTTCAGTAAACACACAATGTGCCCCCAAATTGTTTTTTTATGCCCCTTTCAAATTTTATATCCAAAAAGGCTACTGAAAAATCAGGTAACTTTTCATTTTACTTATCAAATTATTTTCGACAATGTGCCTACTCCCCATTTACAAATACTGGATCCGCCCCTGTGTAGGCATACTATAAATGCATACAGGTATGGATTAGTATACATTAGTATACTCTACATGATTGAAGAGATGCTGGGAGTAATATCAGTGTGGGAAAGTTAAACACATCCACTTTCAAATTGTATTTCACGAAGCATGCGTCATTCTGATTCGGAGATATTTGCCTAATTATGACACACATTCTCTGGAAAACAGCTCGTGGCAGGGCGAATAAGCTATCAGTAGTTAAGATAGGAACACACCACTTCAATCCTTTCTCCTTTAATAAACATTGCTGTTCTTTTCTCGGACTCTAATAGAATCAGCTCATTAACGACATGAAACTCTTCAGGAACACATCGGCACCCAACAGTACTAAATCACGCAACACAAGCTAAAACCTTTATCAAAACGAATCTTTCGCGTAACGAAAATTGAAAATTGCCCTCAGCCCAGCTATTATTGTCTCTGTCAACACCAGTGCTTGTCGTCTGTGTGTTCTCAGAAGGGATGGATAAAGCTCTAAATTTGGCGCTAATGCGTCGTTCCACTTTCTCGTCACGTGACAGAATACTACGTGATGTGCCGCTCTTGAATGGCGGACTTGCTGTGATTCCTGGACTCGTTTTTATAAACGCCCACTCAATTGTATTTCTCTCTTATAAATGGCGTGTGTACGAGTGTCTGCATGTGTTCGTGAGTGTGTGTGTGTGTGTGTGCGTGTTTGTAATTGGAATTTCAAAGACGTGTATCAATCAGATATGATTATCTACGTCTTGGGACCGACCGTTAACGTCACTATCAGAAGACGGGTCAGTCAGGATCTCAAAACTGGAATTTCTCACTATCTATTACGTTGTGTCATTTAATGTGTTATCATTTTTATTCTCTACCAGTATAGATCAATTGTTGTTTTTAAAGACAAGACAGGCTCTTATTTACATTTCTGGCAATCATTAGACCCTCTGTGGATTACCATAAACAAGTTATGTTGATGTATTTTTAAAAACTACTCACAATTTTATTTTGACGGTGACTTTAATTTACTTTCAGAAAACCTGATGCATTCAAGAACTAGTGAAAGGTGAATTACTGATATGACTTAGTTTCATATAGAATTTCCTATGCCCGTCTTGACATGACGTCACAATAATCGCTGACTCGACCTATACATCCTAAAATTCATTTATAGAGGATTTGTTTCTGTGGGGGAAAAAATTACGTTTTTTCTAACCGTTTCGATTTGCTTCTGGCAGTGTGAGCATGAAAGCGAGAGATACAAAATGGAAAACAAATAGATAATATCGGACTTTTAGAGGACAATGAGGATTACTGCGTCTCGAAGAAAATTTTCTCTATGGTTGTTATTTACGTTTTACCTAATCCCATCGAACGGTTAACGTAATCAATCATTTTCATTTCATGCTTTCTGATCGTTCACTTTCTCTTGGTGTTTATTTTGTGACCAGTGGGTGGTTCTTATTCCATTCCCTTTCTTGTTCCCCATCTTCTCATTTTGTGTAAACCCTTCAATTTCTCAACACGTTCGTAAAAAAACCCCACATCTTTCTTATCACCTTTTTATCTTCACTAACGTCCACCACGCCATTTTCTTTCTTATCTAATTCATATTTCATCGCTCCTCTCTTTTCTCTGGGTCTTTTTCTTTCCTTTTGTCTATACAACCCCTCTCTTTGTTCTTTTATTTCTTTGCGTTTGATTGTACGTGCATAATTTCCAAAGAGCCTGTGAGTATTCTTGACTTATACTATCGTCGAGGTGTTGTTCTAGGACTGAGCACATTAAGCATGCTCACATTCCTCAATAAGTTTTCAATAATGTATTTATTATGGATTCGATGTACCTGGTGAAACCGTCATCGATACAATAATATGAAAAGCTGCTCGCCGCAAGCGCTCGAGAACATTTCAAAGAAAGAAATGAGTAATTTCGAGAAGAAAAATAACTTCTCTTGTGGTCATGGAATGCAGGAAAATCTATCCTAAGTCCTTTACTACACAAACAAAAGATAGAAAGAAAGAAAAAATACACTGAAACATATCAAAGTGTCTCGGGATTTACATACATAGCATGTTCTAAATGCGATTTAACACACGTTTGAAGAGAGGATAAATCTTTGGTTGCCATGACGACATCCTTGTTAGCCAATTCGCATGATGCATCTAGTGGAGTATATTTGTGGTTCTGAAATAATGTTTTAAAAAGTTGAACATTTGGCAAAATTATCAGAGAGAATATAAAAACGTAAACATGATTATAGGGTACTGATTCTGATGGCATTATAAATGAGGATAGAAGTCGAAGAAAAACACATTAGCAAATATCACTGAAGATGGGAAAAAGAAGATGAAAGAAGACTAAACTCAAGGAAATTCATGAGGAAGTACAGAAAGAGAGGAGGATGAGAACAACAAAGGAATACATAACGACAAAGGATAGAAGAAAAAAGGAAAACTGAGTATAATATTAAAGGAAAGATAAAGTAAGATTACAAAATGAAAAGAACAAAAAAATACAGTAAAAAAACCCAACTATAAATGGACGAATCACGAGACTCGGTCTCGTGCAGTGGCTAGATGTTATACGCGACCAATATTATGTCGGCCTAATGAACCCCTTAGATTCATTGTAAAAAGGCCTAATGAAGCACCAATTGTCTACCATTGATTTCACCTAGGATTAACATTTAAAAAAAAAATGGGTAAAGGCAAATTCGACATTTTCAGAAAATTATATTGGTGTTTAGTCTTTGTCGTGACATTTCATTGTTATAGGCTTTGAGTACAATATATTTGGTTCGTCCTGATTATGTGATATTGAGGACTTCATCTGGACTTTTTTTTTTACTTACCAAGAGGTGACAATGAAAATATGGGAGCAAAACTTACGCAATGCTTTCCTCATTCTCCGTGATAAGTTTTTTTTTCCACTAACTTCTTATCGCTGTTCAGGCAGGGATGAGTCAAGAAGCGATAGCGAGAAATTACAATTTTTCGGGGAAATCTAAAACAAGAAGATAAACTCACTCAAGGAGCCTGCGCACGTTGAGTTAATCAAAATGATCACAAAGCCAAAGGGAAATGGATTAAGTGTTTGATTATTACAATAAGAATTACGACTGCCTATTTGTAGTCAGGTGGTATAGTAACGACTGAGGTGAAGTGACACACTTAGCATCCCTACTAGACTCCTATTACCCTGTCATATCTTAGACAGACAATTCTTCCCCCAGTGACATAATTAAAACGCATGCCATTCCTTATTGCAATGGTTTGTCAAGACAATTACTGTGTGCATGAATAGGAAGTGTATACGTTTCATTTAAATGGCTTCCAATGCACTTGTGTTATAAATTAGGATGAGAAACGACGTTATCGTGATGACACATAATAAGTGAAGAATTACCTATTTTGGTCTCCCCTTGAGGTGGTTGATAACAGTCGACTTGACATTTTATGAACATAGAAAAGTTTTTTTTGTGTGTGTATTTGTGATCACATGATTTCTTTGAACAATTTCAGCTTTGTTGCCCCAAAAGCAACTTTGAGCATTTTACATAATTTACATAAGTCCCGAAAGCCACATATAGGCATAGTAAACATCCCAAGACAACTTGCGCACAATGTGCCCGCTGCACCCAACGCTAACAGTGTTGTTAATCTTGTGCAATGAAACCTGTGATACAGTACAATTCCCTGGTATAACTTCCACTCGTCATTGTTCTTTACATCACAGGTTGCATTGCATAAGATGAACACATTGGATTTTGATATGCAAATTATACAAATTGCTCAAGATTGCCCCTCAGGCAACAAAACTGAAATTGTTCCTTGGCCACTTACGATTACCAATCAACAAAAAACTCCGACAAAGATCAAAACTTTTCTAGGTTTGCTGTTAGTTGCAATGGAGCGTCAAATGGATTATAACATATATTCTGGGTTTTTTCAATGATGGGCTATTTCAGATAAGTAATCTGGGACTGTCTCACCCCGGCAATTGACTTTTTACCCTCTCTCTCGCTCTTGACTCGTCGACGTCATCTATACTTGACAATGTCCGACGGTGCCATGTCCCATTTGAAGAGTCAAGGTGATCTCACATCTTTCTCTCAGAAGTGCCCCCATCTTCTTCTCCAATCCTCTTCAAACTACACCCTAAATGAATCCCAGGGTTACGTGATTAAATATGGCGCAACCTGACGTCAAAGCTTCCATTCAAAAAGATCCGAACATGAGCATATAATGGTGATTGTGACTGCGTGACCAGGATGCTAATGTTTGAAGTACATAATTATGATGGCATACACGAATTCCGGTAAAAAAAAAAAAAAAAAGACGCCAATGTTGAATACCCTATGAAAAACAAAAAAAAATATGTAAAAGTTTTTCGAAATTTAAGTTAATCAGTTGAAAAGAATATGTAAGTGAGATTTCATTACCATCCAGATAACCACATAATATACTGAAAAGAATCAACACAATGTAGATAGAGCACGATGTACTATTTTCCATTACTGTCTGTTCAACTAGATGTTATCTCTCTTTAGTGTCTTTGCTCAAAGTTCAGCTACCTTTAATACAGTTTCTATTAAATTCGTTTTGCAGGTATCGTTTTATAGTTTAAAAAGTTAGCGTAAATAAATAGAGACAACTTCATGACAGACTTGTCCAGGTACAAATGAAATATGCAAGCCGTGATTTAGTAGAAGAAATGCAAAAACTCTCACAGCTGAAAACCTTTTGAGGTGGTAGTGAAGGGATAAACTCGCTAGTCATAAGGACCACTTATTCATAAGGACCGCTATCCATAACGCGTGACTAAATGAATAGCGGTTTTGTATGAATAGCGGTCCTTCTAAATAGCGAGCAAACCATACACAAATTACCTCGCTATTCATAAGGACTTCCATTCATAAGGATCACTATTCATAACTATTCATAAGGGCCGCTATTCATAACGCGTGTTAAATGAATAGCGGTTTTCTATGAATATCGGTCCTTATGAATAGCGAGTGGACCCGTTAGTGAAGAGGATGGTGGTGATGAAAAGGCTACGTTTTCCTATTTATGATTTTCTTTCCTTTCTATTCATTTCAAGTTTGCGGAAATCCCACGCTCGATGTCCCGAGTATACTTTTTCGGAAGTGGAATAAGCCAACATGGAGCACTTAGGAAGCGAATTGTAGCTACAAGACAACGACATTAAACCATGTAATTTGTGGTTTGAATTGGAATGGACAACAACTTACAACATTGTCATTGTGATATTCCTTACCCACTTCCCCCTTCATATTCATATTTTATTTTTTTCATATTTTATTTTTTCATTTCCAACAAAATACAATCTTCATAATAGTACAAAATATAATACAAAATTTATACAGAAATTACATTGAAGCAATAGATCAACAATGATTAATACTTTTGAAAAAAGAAAAGTAGAATAATTACGTATGAAATTTAATGTATATTCTCTCCATCTTCCTCCCCATCTCTCTCTTTCTTCGTTTCTTGCTCTAAATCCCCTCTCTAGTTTTCTCGTTCACCTCCTCTCCCGTTCCCATACAATCTTCCGTTTGCATGGACGAAAAAAAGCGAGTTTATTGAAGAATGATTACATCAAGTGTGATAATATATCAAATTTCGTGATGTCACTTCAGGTGCAAGTCCCGTCGCGTGCCCACCATACGAAATCGACACCTCCTTGATATCCCAATGGCCAACTCTGTGTTCAGAATCGATTGAGTTGACTGCCTAGGTCATTAGCATTCAAGTGTTGGTGAAATTAGCCCACCTTTAATGAGCTTGTTGTGCTTCATCAATTTAATGATGCCCTCCTCTGTTTTAGTATAGCTCGAAAAGGTTGATGAATACGACCAAGAAAATTTATCTTTTTTATGAGAAGTCAATACTCTGATAATGATATGTATTATCAAGAGACAAACAATTAAATCGCTTTGGTAACTACAATCCTATTCCCCTAGTAAACTGCTTCAGGAGTAGAATTTTATGGGGCAAGCGTGATCAAATGTTAATTGAAATGAACTAGCTCATTTACGTGTCGTCTGTCTTGCTAGTTGATGCAATTAACACCAGACATATACGCGGTAACATGTATCAGTTGACTTCTATATGAACCCACAAGACTCATAATCTATTTGTGGAAAATGTACGGTTAATGTTTCTTTAACCCCCCCCCCCCCCCCCCCCCAAAAAAAAAAGAATGAAAAAAAAAGAAGAAGAAAAAGAAAAGAAAAAGAAAAGAAAAAAGAAGAAAAAAATAGAATGAAATAAAATGAATAAAACTACAAGAGTTCTCAGATATTTAAAAGAAGTGTGACTTATCTTTGTTTTATATTGTTTCCGTCTATGTCTTCAAATAAAAATAACAGAATTGCAAATGTTGTCAAATACGAGAGGTGTGAATTTTCTTTCTTCTGTATATTATGGAGTTTCCGTAAAGTAGTTTTTTTTATAATCATACGACAAAAAATCCCGAAAACTCGAAAGCACTTGAAGACCATCACTGACCATGTGGCTAAAGGCCACCGCACACCTTACGATCAGTCTGCGATCCGATTTCAGAAGAAAATGTAATATCATTTGACAAATCATTTAAAAACTGAAAATATTTTGGATTTAGGGTCTGAATAGTCATACAGATAGTAAAAATCGATTATACGGCCTTTGCCGAGTTTTCTAGTGGGTGGAATGGACAAATCGGCTCCTAGTCGTAGTGACGTCACAAAAATCGTACGACTGCCTACGATTTGACACTAATTTTGCCCTTATTCCTTGTAGAAAGCTGACAGCTCACCCAAACCCTATGTTTAGTATTCATATTACTTTTCATAACCTGAATAGGGTAGATTTCATTTCTTATAATGCCAATTTTTAATGCCATAACGATTTATTTCACAAATCGGATCGCAGACCGATCGTAAGGTGTGCGGTGGCCTTAAGACGATGATTATATATTGAGAATATGAACTATTATAATGCACACATAACAGTACATACTTGTTATTATTCAGAATTTAGGTGCTGAATGCATCAAGAAATGTCTTCCTGCCAAGCATAACACGTAGTGGCAAATGTTGACAAATGTTTGGCCAAAAACATTAGTCCCGAGGGCGAGACTCGAACCGCGAGCTACAGTCCGGTGTAAATCCACTGCACTTTAATTAACACCTCTGTATTATGCTTACAAAATTATTTTAAAACTCCTTTAGTCATGGATTAATTCATCATTTACTTATATCCCAAGCCAGATCGCATTCATGTTATATGACAACGTAATAAATCTTTTTTTTTCTTCCTTACTCATTTTAGAACAGAGAAAGTGACATATAAATTTGGATAAAATTCAACTACCTTGATTTCCCTTGGTTTTGATAATGACAGACAATAAATTACATGTCTTCATCAATTTCATTCCCACTCTGAAAAATGATTCCCCTAGTATTTTGATAGTTCAAGAAGGGGTCAAATATAATATCATTATGTTCATAAACGTTTAAAACAACCAGACCCTCGGAAACACGGAAATAGGCTTATCACCAGCTTTCATGGATAATCCCGTCAATATGCATTTTTCCTTTTACTGTTATACATGTTTTAATCAGACAAGTATCAAATTCAAAGACATTCATTTATGCTCCCAAATGTTATGTATTGACTTGGTGAAGAGTACACCTGCCATGATCAATTCAGTCATGTTGTTTTTTTATCCCCGTCACTCCAAAAGACTCCAAAGTGATAGGGGGCCATAAAAATCCTGATAGATCAGAACTCATCTCTTGACAATCTTGGGAAAAGTGAATTTCCTTTTAAGACATGGATCGATTTTGCCAGATGCACTTTGTTAACAATAATACCACTCTCCACTATATAGAAATACAGCTGCAGGATTTGCTGGTTTTTAGAGTGGCGAAGCGACAAAAGTCATTTTCAATTTCCCTTCTTTTTTTCTTCAATTTTCATTTTCATCACAATTATCAATTTTGGCCACATCATTTCTTAAAGAGGGGCAAAAAAGAAGAAAAGAAAGAAGAAGAAGAAGAAGAAGAAAGAAGAAGAAGAAGAAGAAGAAGAAGAAGAAGAAGAAGAAGAAGAAGAAGAAGAAGAAGAAGAAGAAGAAGAAGAAGAAGAAGAAGAAGAAGAAGAAGAAGAAGAAGAAGAAGAAGAAGAAGAAGAAGAAGAAGAAGAAGAAGAAGAAGAAGAAGAAAGAAGAAGAAGAAGAAGAAGAAGAAGAAGAAGAAGAAGAAGAAGAAGAAGAAGAAGAAGAAGAAGAAGAAAAGCATCGCTCAGCCCATAACCTTTTGAACCCGGCAGGTATGCTCTATCCCCATGATAACACTGTAAAAAAATAATTTCACGTTTGGGTGAAATCAAACAAAAATAATAAGCATCAAATTTCATCCATATTTTTTTCCTTTCAAGTACCGTATTTATAGACTTCTCTCGGGCCTCGTTCAGATCCTACGTGTGAAACCCGAGACGGAGCCGAGTGTAACCCGAGTCGGAGCCGAATGCAATCCGAGACTGAGAGTTTGAGATTGAGGAAAGAACACGTTCACAGTAAAATCACCAATCGATCATACAAAAAGCATCTGCCTTTGGAAGTGGTAGATAAATCTTGTTTTTAAGTAGGATAAAGAGCTAAGTAGGATAAGGAGCAAAGTAGGAAGGAAATGGGGTAAACGATTGTGCGT
The DNA here is from genome assembly GCA_025618425.1 of Heliocidaris tuberculata. NCBI lineage: Eukaryota > Metazoa > Echinodermata > Echinoidea > Camarodonta > Echinometridae > Heliocidaris > Heliocidaris tuberculata. The sequence goes on along the minus strand of CM046844.1, from coordinate 28,686,434 downwards.
GTTTGTTGTACTGGCGAGTCCAAGGCATTTGGTCGTTTGGCGTCCTATACGAAGTACAAGGTACCGTATTTTGGAATTCTGAACATAAATTTACACAATGTGTCATTTCACTTCATATTTGGTCTGATCTTGTAAGCTCTAGTATAGTGATGTATATTACTCAGTTATCAGGGCCCTGTTTCATAAAACTTATCAATAACAAGTTACAATAATTGGTATAAGCTACTGAAATCCTTGAATCTGATTGGCTGAGAGCAAATTTGTCAAAGAAATGGGGCACTTGTTATTGATAACAAGTTTTCTGAAACAGGGCCCTGATATACTAAAATCTTACATGAGGTTGGTAACGTACGGGACAAATTGCCCGTGTACGAACCATGTAATACACAGAAGGATCCAGGAAGAAAGTAAATCAGTTACCCCTTGTGAAAAAGTCTCAAACGAACATCATGATGTCCCATACATAGCGGTAGAGAAAGCCTTTAAACAGTTAAAGGTATATTTACCGACATCATCTAACTTTTTACCATACCCGATGCACTGACACGAACGTTAGGTGTGTCAGGACATTGGAGTGGGATTAAAATTCACCTCTTGAAAAATGGAAAAGCTGAAGGTTTTTTTTATATTTTTTAACGTCTACAGTTATAGCTGAGGATTAAAAAAAACAAAAAACGTCTAGAATGACAATAACAGCTTTAACATAGTCACTTTATACTTGTCACGAAAGCAGCAACTAAGAACTGATGTTTAACCTTTCAATTGCGAGAAATGACAAAATGATCATGGTGTAGGTCAAGTCCAAGGTATTTGGTCACTTCATATCCGATACGTTACCAAGTATCATGAAATTATGAATGCAGATTGACATCAAAAGTATCATTTTAAAAAAATGATATTTGGTCTGGTCCAAGCCCTAGTAGGGCCATCAACGTAATACAATAACCTGAAATACTAAAAATTTAAATGTGGTCGGTAAAATATGCGACAAAATAGCTTGAACTTGCCCATGGACGACCCATGCCATGATCCAGGAACAAAATAAATCAGCCGCCCCTTAGGAAAAAGTCCAAGAAGAATATCATCAGCTCTCAAACAAACAGTTATAAAGGGAGTGGCAAGTCTATAGTAATTTGTCCCGTATGTTACCGACATCTCAACAGGATCGAAGTTTGTTTGTTTTTTTTTTTTTGCACATCCGATGATTCTCTAAAGTTTGAAACCTTTCTACAGCTTTGATGAGACCAAATCACAAGGAAGTGAACATTTGCGATGTTCATTTTTCCTCATTATTGTATGATACAGCAAATTAGCAATACCTAGGACTTGCCGAGTAGTGAATAAACGTTGACATGGAAAGTATCATTTCACTAGATCATGTCCCGGCACTTATCAGAAGGGGAAAATGGGCACTTAGTAGAAGGGGAAAATGGGCACTTAGTAGAAGGGGAAAGGGGCACCTATCAGAAGTAAAAATGCACTAACCAAAGGAGAAAAGAGCACATATTAGAGAGAAAAGGGGGCAATTATTAGATTTGAAAAAGGGTACTTATCAGAAGGGGAAAAGGTCACTTATTAGAAAGAAGAAGGGGCACCTATCCGAAGTGAAATTGCACTTATCAGATGGAGAATACGGCACTTATTAAAGAGATAAGAATGTAATTATCACATTTGAAAAGGGACACTTATCAGAAGGAGAAAAACAGGCACTTATCAGAAAGGGAAAGGGCACTTATTAAAAAGAAAAAGGGGCACTTTCTGAAATAAAAAGGGCACTTTTTGGGTGCTTGAAAAAGTGTGTGTGTGTGGGGGAACAATTTGCCCCCTGCCCCCCCCCCCCCCCCGGTATGCCACCTCTGCATTAGCTATATATTTTGCTCTGAATCTTAATGGTTCATTTTCGCTATTCTATATTCAAAATATGAGCTTAAAATGTTGATTCTATAAAGAGATATTGCAAGTTAAAATACACTCCCAACAAACATTACAGCGATTGTGAGGAGACTAGTCGACACACCGGTACGCGCTGGCAAAGAATAAGGGCTCGCGCGGAACCCAAATCAGAGTTCGGTTCCGCACGAGGGGTTTAATGTTTTCCCTTTTTTCTTCATACTCCTTAACCATTAACCCATAGAAGGCCAGGTAAAGTGTTTTCAGGTTGATTTTACAAATTCTAGCTGTACACAATTTTTTTATGGTGATTGGTACACTTTAAGGAATACAGTATCAATAATATGACATTCATTTTTAAAGAGGATGTATGATAAGATTTACGACGCCATTGTATGGGCTTTTTTTCGCTGATAGATCATCCCTTATTAATCGGCATTTTCACCAGAAATCTAAGCTTTCATTCCAGTTCTTCATGAACTCTTGAAGACACCAGGATACCTGATCCCCATGACGGCCAAAGACAAGAATACATCGAAATCAAAAGGCTTTCTAAGGATCATCTTGGATCAGTTCAAAAAAGTCGGTAAGAGGTGAATATTGAAAGTTGAGAAGGTGAGATGGGGAATCAATATGGAAGCCGAGTATATGGGGAAAATGGAAAAGGAAAGCAGAAATGTAGGGCTACACAGAAAAAATAGTAAAAGTGTATGTTTCCATGGTGAAAATTTACAAGGAAAAAACTAAAAAATAAAACGGATTGTATAACATGTGTAAAATGCTTTGATTTTTTTTCTTTTATGACGTGTAAAACATTTCTATGAAAATAATTTAATCACTTTCACTAAATTAGTGAAAACTATCTCATTTTAGTTCCTCTGGCAGTTTTGATATCTTTATATTTACGGTTTTCATGTTCTAATTTGCCATAAACTTTCTGCTTTATGGGCGGTATGTGTGTGTCCCTCTATCTCTCTCTCTATATGACACAATCATCAATATAATATCAAATAGGACTGATACATATTATATTCGTAAATAAGCGATGCTTACTGGGGAGAAAAAAAATCTGTATTGCTTGTCACATATAGTGTTTAAAAATCAATCAATCCTTTTGGAGACCAAAACAAAATCACTTTATGCGTGTCCGGTCATATTTTTGGGCAAAAATGAATTAAAATTATTTGTGCTAGGGGCCTTTGCTGTCTATGTCGTGTATAAAGAATTTAGGAGGTAGATATGAAGAGAATAATGGATACTGACAGATCAACTTACTTACAAAATCAGAGAGTGGAAAGAGCAAGTAAAAGAGTTAAGAGATAGAACACGTGTGCGTGGGTAAGGTGTGTGTGTGTGTGTGTGTTACAGAGAGAGAAAGCGTGTACGTGCAAGTGCACATGGGTATGTGTGCGTGAGTATGCGTATGATGCACTGTCTTGTAATGGAGAGCAGGAAGTTAAGTAGTGTACTTTTGACACACGAGCATACTGCAAACAGGAAACAGCTCCATGTTTTATTTTTCTGAGAAAACATACTAAAAATATACCTTCTCCTTATTTTTTTGGAACATTACTTTTCACTTCTTAATATTTATCTGTTACTTTGAATACACAGTCTCACAATATGTGATTCTTTTCACTAAAAAGATTTCTTGAATAAAAAAAAATCATTGTTTCACAACTTGTACAACATGTAACAAACCTCTTGGTAGTCGATATTGACGCGGTTTTGTAAGATTATTTCAGTAAAAAAAGTGGTTGACAAAGGTATGATTATCTATTGCAGGAATAAAGGTGAAGACATGGTGTCCTGTCCATTATGGATTGCTGAATATAGCAACAGCCGCAATACATTGACTACGTGTTCCAGAAAAAAAATACTGGCCTTTTGAAAGAAAACTCTCGATCTTTATAGAAAATGGTAATTCAATTCCATGTGAAGAGAGGAATTTATTTAAATGAGGGAGGGTAGCGTTCCACGTAAACATCCTTGAGGATTGTCATCGAGCCATTTCAATCAAGTTTAATTCCAGCGGTATATCTGATGAAAGAAATTAATTTGAACTTTTCTTTCAAACGAGCCGCCACATTACTTCATTTTTGTCGCCAGGAATTCTCATTTTCGTTCAAAGCTCATCCCGACAGATTAAAGTCGGCTGCAAGTTGGGATAGCACTTTGCTATGTCACTACACCGGCGGATTGGGGGTTGGGAGGGAGGGGGGGGGGGGTGCAGGAGGCGCCTACCCCATCTATTTGGGCCAACCTCAAAGGGTATTAATAAGGTTATGCACTCTCTATAGACATCCTCTGCAGGCCTACGACACGTGCTCCCGCGACAATTGCTCCGCGGTAATTTCTTACACTAACCAAATTCTAAACATCAACCCTGGACCAAACACCATACCTAACCTTAAAGCTCATGTACAGTTTTGGTAACAAAAAGGAAATTCGAAAGAAACGTGTTAAATACAGTCTCATGTTGTTTTCCATTTATCAAAAGATGTTTGTACAAGTTCATTTGGTATTCCATCAATGATCTCCGTCGAATATTACCGTAAATATATGAAAGGAATCATGCTAGATCACAGCAATATACTGCCCTACACTAGGACCTTTCCATCCCGCACAACAATCTTGAGGCTTAGAACGGAAATAGTATGTGTGTCATTATGTGTAGGTTTTGAACGCGTGTATGGTATATAGTGCACGTTGAAGTTGTTGCGAGTTTATATCCCTGACCCTGCACAAAAATTATTTTTTGCCTCTCATTTTGTTTAATATGCCACTTTAGGACATGAAATCTTCACATCATCTCTGTATTGCTAGTATCTTGCTATATATCAACAAAAATCCTATAAGTATGACGAAAAGTTTTTGAGGGCCTATCAAAACTAAACGTTACCTTTAACCATAAACCTAACCTAAAACCCCAATAGCAAGCCTAAACCCAACCCTACATCTTTGCGAAATAAAGTCTGGAGCAATTGTCGACGAAGCATAACTATGTCTAAGCACTATTTTGAAGCCAGCTCTCATAACACGTACATGAATGTAAAAACTCTGACACTTTGGAGGCGCCCGCTTCTTTTAATTCAAAATCCTGGATCGGCCCTGACTGCAGACAGCGCATAGTGGTTGCTTGCCTTCGCTTGATTTCACTCATCGCCGTATATGGAAGCAAAGCCCAAAATGTGACGATGAGTGTGAGACGGGTCGATCGAGAGAAAAGATGGATGGGGTGAACAGATCTAGAGCTCGGAGCGTTTGGAATATGGATTTCATGAGCAATGATACAATCAAATCTATTTCGGGATAACATGAGTTCAGGCGAAGGTTCGCACACAATAGTAATGTATAAATCGAAATCTGATTATGCGTGTGTCTACACCGCCAGCGTCTACTCGATCGAGCTAAGAAGAAGGGGGGGGGGGGGGGGGCTCATTGGGCATGATTCATTCTTGATGTTCAATCACCATCCCTCTCACGTTTCTTGGGCAGACCTATACAGGGGATCCGTGATTTTTTTAAAGGGGGGGGGGGGGCACATTAAAAAGAATTTGAAAAGCACTCCCCCCAAAAAAATCTATATAAATTGTGTAATCAAGGTGTACCACTTTTTTTTTTAAGGGGCAAGTATTGGTTGTGCCCACTAAATCGACCAGTGGACTTACATACGGAAAATGCTGCATTTTCCACGACCCTTATGCGCAAAGTGCCTTGAATATATAGATATGCATTCTGATTCGTGATTTCTTCTGAAACCTGCAGAGTTTCGAGAATATTCGTTACTTCCAGAAGAATGAAATATGGGGCCATAATCATGCTTAGATGTGAACGGAGTCATGGTGTAAAAGCATACAGTTTCAAAGTGTACTTTCACATAAACATGTTGTTAAATCTGGAATTTAAGAACATAAACAAGTTTTTTCATAGACAAACTAAGAGAGTACCTTAACAGATTAAACTTCGCTATTATTATGCTTGTCATATAATCAGCAACCTGTTCTCATTTGTGTCAAAGTGAAAATAAATTCCAAATAAATAAGGGTTGTTGTTCAAAACAACTTATAAAAAGGCTGCTTCTTTATCATCTGAGACCTCTAACGAACGAAGATAAGGTCGTAAAGTATAATGGGTATTGAATTTAAAGCCGTGAGCACTTTTTCTACGTTGTTGCAAATTACAGAATCCAGGTGTTTGCATGCCATTGAGGTGATGATCCCAAATATGAGTGTTGATTAGCAATTTATCATGTGATTAAAATAAGAACTTGTTACCGCCTATAACCTCTAGGCGAAGTGACGATGCTTTTCTCTTTTGACACGGATTCCAGGCCACCTGCGGCAGAGGCGTTCACATTCGTCATTGACACAAGATTCAGGATATGACATAGGACCAATTTTCACAAACAGAGGCAGAAAGGAAGGGATACGGATTTAGGGGTAATAGACAAATCCATTTTGGTTATATACCAACTTGTTAATTTTATGCCTTTTTTAAAACACTTGTCAGTAAATTGTATGCCAGGAAATTATCACCATAATTATTATTATTTGTAATTATTGATGTTATTATTATCACTATCATTATCATTGTTATTATCATTATTTTTACTATTAAAATATTAATTTAATATAAATGATGATGATGATGATGATAATTACAATAATAAAAATAACAATAGTTTGAATTATAATAATAATCGCAATAATAACGATGACCATAATAATAATAATAATAATAATAATAATAATAAGAAGAAGAAGAAGAAGAAGAAGAAGAAGAAGAAGAAGAAGAAGAAGAAGAAGAAGAAGAAGAAGAAGAAGAAGAAGAAGAAGAAGAAGAAGAAGAAGAAGAAGAAGAAGAAGAAGAAGAAGAAGAAGATAATAACCATAGTGATATGAACGTCACGATTTTTAAAACAAAGACGTTTATAACAAACCATATATGGTTTTAGATTTTCTATGCATTGCTGAGTGCAAGTTTGTATATAATGATCTGGCGACCATTTCCAAATGATTGCTCCGGTTTCAATTTTTAACAGTAACCAATTCCTAACTTCAATCCTCGACCCAACTCTTCAACAAACCCTAACCCGAAACCCATCCAAAAACAGATTGCAATCCTTACTCTATGTATCTCTTTGACAAAATGTCGGATTCCGAATGTAAACATTGTACAGGTGCGGATCGGGGGGGGGGGGGGTAGTATGTACCCCCTTTATTTTCTATTTTAGGGTATTTATGTATTGGGACCATCACCCCCTTTTTTCCTGAGAATCTTTTATTATAATTTCTTCCTGCTTGAAATAGATTTTAGGGTGTTAAGGCAACACCCTAAAAATGTGAATTTTCGCTTGTACACTCTAAAATGGGTTGGGATTTTTTTTTAAATACCAATAATAGGTAAAAAGGGGGACATGCATGTTTGTTTTGTAAAATGTAATCCAGTATTGAGTAGAAAGTTATCCAAACATGGTAAATTATCCGATCTTGGGTAAGATTTTACCCAGGTATTTTTTTAAAGAGTGTAAGAGAATTTGGGGCGTTAAAGCAACACCCCAAAAATCTTATGCCCCATTTTTTGCTTGGCAGAATTTTGGGTGGCACCGGACACCCCCCACCCCCCCCCCTTTTTTTTTTTTTTTTTTTTTTTTTTTTTTTACAAAATCCTGGATCCACCCCTGTTTGTGATATCGCCTGCCTGTCGGAATGAGGTCAGCCTTGACTGGCAGTCATGTCTGTGAGAAACCGACATATGTCTTGACTTGAAATGAACTTCACGAATCCTTGTTTAAATATCATTACCGAGTCTTATCGGCAATTAAAACCCGCTGTTGACAAGGGCTTATCAGGTAAGAGCTAAATTATTATGTCTGTCGTGGTAGCTGACATATAATCGTGGAATAGGTCAAAAAGTATACTCCAACAGCTGAATAGTTCGTCAGCTTCTCGAGTGGAGATGAGGGCACTGTGTGCATCGCGCAGATAATTTCTTTCTTTGAAGAGTGCACTCTCTCTAATATTTCCCATCCCTTGATCTTTCACCCCTTCCATTAATCTTCTTTCCCCCATAAACCCTTTCTCTTTCTCTCTCTATATAGCCATATACATGTATTCATATGATTATTCTTCTCCGCATCCATTCCATTATCTGGTTCTCTTTCTTTCTTTCTCTATCTATCCACCCTCTCTCTTTCTCTCTCTCTCTGTCTATCAATAATCTCATCCCTTGGTTTTGCTACACCAATATTCAAACAGCAAATACATGTATAACTCATGCTACTCGTACAGTTTGAAACTAACATTCTTAAAATGGTGGTGAATAAGTTAAATTGTTGATTAATTTGGGTTAAGATGTAAGAAAAATCATCTTTGGAAGTTTTCAATTACCTTACATCATATACATATCATCATGGATATATTACTCGAACATCTATGCTAGAATTGTAAATTCCGTACCACTATCATCATCCTTATTTCAAATCGAGAATTGCATCCCATCAGTTTTTGGATCATTTACAACTTCTATTTTTAAGTTAGTATACCCCTAATTCTGAATTACATCAGGAAGTCGTTAGATCCGGTTGCCAACTTTTATTTCTACCTTGGTCTCGCTAGTATATATTTCCCCTATCGTTGTCCGCCGCCCCTCCCCCTCTCTCTCTTACTTTCTCCCCTCTCTCTCTCTCTCTCTCTCTTACTTTCTCTCTCCTCTCTATCTCTCTTTCTTTTACTATTTTTTCTTCTGTCTCTTGGTTTGACCCACTTCTGTCTTTTTTTCTCCCTTCTTTTTCATTCGTTCAAAATATATTCTCTTCTCCGATGATCTGTTTCACATATAGATACCCTATTTTCTTACACGAAAGTGTCTCAAGGCTATATTATGATCACTTTAAATTAGAGTAAACGATATAACGGTGATCTAAGATTAGCCGAAAAAGCGTGGAAGTGATTAGCCTAAAATGCCTAAAGAGCAATGTTATTTATCCTTTGATGAAATCCTACTTCCATTAAGTTAATTCATTTTTATATTTAATGCGTCTGGTAGCAAAGCTTTTAGGGCAGGAAAAGGAAATGTTTCATTCTTTTGTTGTCTTGCTGATAATCTGGGAAATGTTTGTTCCTATTTTGTCATTAGCGTCTTAATGAAGATTGTAAACAGGGCGTGTCGATAAGTAATTGCCTCCAAAATCGCATGGGGACATATACTTATGAAATGTATTATGCGTTATACAATAAGGTTTATTATTTTTATCACAATTAATCACGACAACTGTTCATAGCAAAAAAATAAAAACAAGCATTATGTTAAAAAAAAAGAATGTGTACGTATTTACGAGTTCTCCATGTTAGAATATGGAAGCTTTCAGCATTACTCCGAAAACGATTTGTAGAAAAAACATTTAAAGTAACATGAAGTGACATTTGAAGTCGAGAAAAATCACAGGCCTAGTAATTGCAAACAGCATAATTCACATTGTATATTGTGGTCGATGGTTAGTGTTGGACATGATGGAAGAGCTGGGAGATTTAATTTGATTCGATTTACTCCATCATCGTTCTGAACATGCAATTTCGTTGCCAAAAACAATAACATGCGCAATATGTCCTGGCAATATAGATACTAAAATTTACGGATCACAATAGGAATCACGAGAAATGCAAAAGCCCACGGCATTAGCATGAAGCCTCACCCACAACTTTTGCCAATACTACTATTGAAAATGAAGAAAACGATGATGAAAAACCTGCTGAGAAAGTATGAAAGTGGAGATGTCATGGTATAGTGGTTCATTCACTTGACACTCAATCCAAGAGTTGAGGGTTCGAATCTCAGCCTGACGCTAGTATCTTTTGGCAAGACATTAATCTACATCTGCCACTCTCCACCCAGGTGTTAAATGGGTACCTGGCAGGATTTATCCTTGAAATGCACTGTGCGATGATTGCGGCTGCCGGAGCTAAAGCCAGGGTAATAATATCCAAACCCTGGAAGCGCATAGGGACGTTATATCATAATGTGATATGCGCTATACAAGAACGGTTTATTATTTTTATTATTATTTTTATTATTATTATTATCATTATTATTATCATCATTATTATTATTTTTATTATTATTTTTATTATTATTATTATTATTATTATCAAGTGAAAAAACAAAGATTTACTTTTGATATATTGGTATCTATCAAGACTTACATACAGGTGCCTTTTTTCCTAACGTTCATGTCAGTTTAGGTGAATCAGAAGTATACTCCTTTGCAACACTAACGTTGAAAGTATTAAAAATATGCTTTTAAAGTTCTAACATTCAATAGAAAGAGGGGGGTTTATTACTAAATCGGATATTTGGCTCATCATTCTCATGAAATTGGCTGAAGTTCCAAATTGGATTATTAGTACATGAGAAGACCTTGATAGTTGTCATCACAAAAAATCTTGAGCGGGCTTATTCCAAGCTTTAATAAACGAGTAAATTGTGTTAATGTTAAACGATTTTTTAGTACTCTGCCACTGAGGAAATAAGTGACTTCGACGCAATTAAATAGTGCGGCACTATCGAATGAATATTAAAGTGCATGGGTCTATCCACTTTTGCTATTTAGATTGATTGATATCAGAATTTTTAATGGGTTTTTAATTACTTTTTTCTTTTTTTTTCTCCAATTCATTTTCATCTTATTGTTAATTTTCTTTATACTACTAATAAGTGAGTTCCTGTACAGCGCACATGTCTGGCTGACTTGACACTCCTGGCGCTCCACAATAATACCATTACCCCAGCTTTAGCATGGCTGCACTTTCGGCGCTATAGCATTTCAAGGAATTAATTCCTGCCAGGTACCCATTTACCTCACCTGGGTCGAGTGTGGCAAAATGTAGATTATTTTAATATCTTGACAAAAGACAATAGTGCTGGGCCAGGGATTCGAACCCCGTACCTTGTGGTTCACAGTCCGGGGACTTATCCACTGGACCACAACACCTTGATTAATGTCAATGTCAATGAAGTTTCTTAACAAAAATACCAAAATACCAAACACTTCATATAAAAGGTAATGAGATTTATACTAATTACTCATGATGCTGATGTCGCTCTGACTGCCAGGGAAATAAAAGGTCATGATCACGTAGCTAATCATTTTCATCATCAGAGTTTATACATGTATATCATCATTCCCTGTCACATGCATACATGATTATACAGGTCTTTCATCTTCTCCTTTCACCCAATCTCTCTCCACCCCCTCCCCCATTCTATCTTCCTCTGTCTCTCCTTTATAGTAGAATATCCCCCGTGATTTTCATATAAACTTTTTGTATCTTGCATTTCTAATTCTCGACAATGTCCGCCCTGTCAAATAACGCCTCATCTCTCTCTCTCTCTCTCTCTCTCTCTCTCTCTCTCTCTCATTCCTCATTAACTCCTTCATTTATCCCTCCCTTTCTGACTTCTTTCTTTCTCTCTTGCACATTCTCATTCCTTAATAAAAATAGGTCCTATGCTTTTTCTTCCTCTTAATAAAAAACCCAACAACTGTTGACATTCCATGCACTGAAAACCCTATATCTCATACTTCAATATCGATTGCCGTACAGAGCAATTACCTTTGAGAAGCAAGAATATACGTATTTGAAGGTTTCAAGAAGGAAATGTGAAATGTTGGTTTTTAGCATTCATAATAAAATGTCTATCGGTGAAATTCATTTTCGAGAGCGAGCACCATATCAATTCGCTAGAGTGACTTACAATGTGCTAGCCAAAGTCAGGCTCATTACAGTCCGTTCAAGACTGTGCAGTGTGCATGGTACTAATTTGTACCTTTGCAGAGCATCAATGTTAATGGCATACTGTCTTTGCATTTATATTCAGTATAAATTGAACAATGCAGACAGTAGAGCTGGAAAATGCATATATCAATAGGTAACCCCGATGTTACATTGAAGAAGAGCTATAGTGCCGATCATATAACTCACAAACACATTGTGAAATGCTTCAAAACAAATTTGCATGTGTTTATATTATGTTCAAATCGCTGTTTTACAGTGCCTGTTTTTCTACATTATCTCTCTAGTGTATAAAAAAGATCGAAGATATAAGGTAAGGAGTAAGAAAAAAGAAAAAAGCCAAAGAAATTTACCCTGGGGATTTTTGCAATCGGTTATGAAAATTAAATTTCTGTTTGAAATTTTTGATTAAAAAGTTATCTCACGGCTACGGCGTTAAACTTGTATGATTAACCCTTTCAGGACAGGAATTATTTCAGGGCTAAATTGATCACAGTTTGTTCTTCAAATTGGCAACAGTAATATTTTTCTTTTAGTGCTACATGGTTCAAATAAGGTGTAATGTCTTTGAAAACAATATACATGGTTAGAAATTTGTTGAATAATTGAAAGAAGTTGCCAATTTTGATGAAAACAATGATTTTGAACCTCTTAATGTGCTGCCAATTTAAGGATCTCAAAGCTTATTCTTGTTTTTAAAATTCCTGGCATCTAACGCAATATGGTCATGTAATAAAAATGGACATAGTGTGTGCAGAAAATTTTGCTCTTTCTACTCGTGCATCTGGTATATTTTTTAGAGCTCTGAATCAAAAGTTATAGAGCCAAACCACAAAATGTGGTCAATTGTCTCGAAAGGGTTAAAGCCACGAGCAACCTTTTTTTTATTCCGCAGAAAAGACTGATCTAATGAAATGGTGATGCAATCGAAAAGCATTGTAACTGTTCCGCTCTGGATGAAAGTCATCTGCAAGCTATAACCGAACTGCGTTATTATTCATAACATCTCTATGGTTACGACCCAGTTGTTTCACTTCCAAATCAATGGTCTAATTGATAAGGTGACTGTACAATGCTAAAAGAATTAATAAACAGATGTTGGCCTATTTCCAACGTTTCCCTCCACAGGGTGTTTGATGTGGTGTTTAACACGGCATGACTGATTATAATTTAATAATTTATTTCTCGCTGGTTTATGGAGCAAATCGTTGTAATAATAAATGACTTTACGTGTTATAACAAATGTGATAAAATAATATATTACAAAAATATCTTTTAATGAGGTAGGAATTAAAATGAGCCTAAATTGCATGGAAATGGAAATGCATCTAATATTTTCAGATCTAATATAGATAGCATTGAAATGTATCCTTTTGTTCATTTGGCCATCTAATTACTGCTCCGCCTCTTTCACGTCGTCGTCTCTTTATCTCTCTTGTCCCTTCTATCCTTCCCCTATATATAATACTCTCCTCATCCCCCTCTCTCTCCCTCTTTCCCTACTCCATTTGTCCCCAATTCCCAATTCTTCCACTTTCCCCTCTTTTCCCGCACCCGATCTCTCTTCTATTTCTCTTTAGCGCTCTCTCTGACCATGCTGACACACAATTACACACGTAAGATGCCTTCTCGCGAACAAGATAGTGTAAGTGACATTTCTCTCTCTCTCTTTCTCTCTTTACCTGTCTCCCTCTCTCTCTCTCTCTCTTTAATCTTCCCCTTCTCCCCTCTCTCTAGTTTCCCCCTCGATCTCACCCGCCTCTGCCTCCTTATGACTCTCTATATTCCCGTCTCCAACCCCCCCCCCCAACTCTTTCATCTCCCTCTTCCCCACTCTCTCTCTCTCTTTGTCTCTCTCTCTCTCTCTCTCTTTCTCCTTCTCTTCCTTGCCATCAATAGGAATACTCTCATAAATCATAATTTTTGCTCAGCACTGTCCCGACATCCTGGAACAATAAAAGTGATATCTGTGTTACGTATCGATCTAACTGTCAGTTTCTCTAGAATGAAAGTGCAAAAGGCAAATGAATATTTCGAGATGAACACTTTACTAAAACAAGTCCAACGTATTACGTCCTTACGTTATCGAATACATAACAATTTAACATACATGTACCAGATGATTACAGCAAGTTGATAGGCCTTCTAGCTAGGTTCAGATCAATAAGGAAAACTGTACTTTTCATGTTCGTTATATTCATCATTCGGAGATACTTGGCCGTATATATAGGACTGGGAATGACCAAATACAATGGACTTGCCCATTCAATATTTTGTTTAAGTTTAAAGATCTAATAATATATTTTACAAACATGAAGTCGCCTAGCTTTAGCTGTGCTACGAATACTGGATGGAAGAATTCAATCGTGATCGATTTACCCATAGATTGAGAGAGACAACTGTGTAGAAATGCTTGTCTCAGGCAAGAACAGGCAGGGGCTCAATATCACAACATTCCAATAGCGAGGATGAATTTAATTTCATGTAGAGGTTACCCGTGGTTACCTCATCAGAGACGTAGATTATTGGGGTACAGAAGGGGCGATCACCCCCGGGCTCAATTCCGTCTAAGACGTAGGGTTAGAGTTTAGGGTTAGAGTTTTAGTTGGGTTTTAGGTCAGGTTTAGGCGTAGGTGTAATTTCCTCCAGGGTATTAAAAATAGAAATATCTTGAGAAAACATAAGGAACCCAATGTACTTTACACATAAATTTTTCCGATAAAAAGGAATCTAAAAAAAAAAAAAAAAAAAGAGGAATCTAGGGTTAAAAACATTAGTGTGAAGTCAAACTATATCCCTCAATGAATCGAGATGGGATATTGACTGCGGAGCAAATGACGATAGAGCATGTGTTTTAAAACAACAGAAAGGGGGAGGGGCGGTTCAGACACTTATTTGTCAAGACCTTTCATTTGCTGAAAATGCCAAGTGTAATTGGCAATTGTTTTTAGGTTTTCTATTTCTAGTAAAACTTTCCACCAATATTGTCTGTGCCACCCCATTCCCAAATTGACCATGTTAATAATGCCCTTTGATATCTCAAATGAGATTGACGATCTTCTTAACGTTGATTGGTTCGTTACAGACAAGAGCTATGCTATCTCCTATAATTACGAAACCCGATCCCAAACAAGGTCGCAAATTATCGCATCCATTTCTGAACGTGCTATTTATGGCATATTGTAAATCCGCCATGTTTTTCATGTTTTCTTTTTCTAATATTCAGTATTTTGTTTTAATCGTTAGAAAACGTGTCGCCTTTGGTGAGACACCCCTCCCGAAATGCCCAATTTAATGCCCTTTTATCTCTCAAATGAGAATGAAAAATTTCTTTCAACCAATGGTGACTGGTTCCGCACAGACTAGAGCTATGCCATCTCCGATAATTACGAAACACGATCCCAAACAAGGTCGCATATTATCGCATCCATGTCTAAACGTGCTGGTTACGACATATCGTAAAACATGCGGACATTTTTATAGACGAGCCATGCCCCTATTGAATGACACGTCGTTATTGCAGCATTCTTATGGGGGTATACAATATGTTATTCAAGAAATTCCAAAGATGAAAGGTCAAATCAGATTAGTTTCATACAGTTATGCTAGGAGTGAGAGTGATTGCTGTCTTTTAAGCCCCTCGAGATTTTTTAATTGCCATGAATTTAGCAAAGGACTCTTGTTCATTAATTCCCCTTTGCGTTTCTTTTCTTGTTTTGTTCGCATCACATCCTTCATTTCAATTGACTGATGGAAGATTTTCAGCAATATGTTACACTGAATTTATTTTAAAGTAAATAATACGTATAGATACAACACACACTAAGCAAATAATGTTTAAGGATTTCCCACAGAAAGTCGGAAAATAGAATCTGACCTTTCATGGGAACACATCGAATGGAGTTAGCGACAAGCCGTTCAAAATTTCTAGAACCTATATGTTATTGAGTTTTAATAGTTTGCCATTCTTCATTATAAGCTGCGGATCTTAAATATGCCTGTCATATATATTTCACACACGTTATTACACACTAAATCAAAATAAAATTCTAGTCGCTAAAGAAAATAAAAAACAATAAGATTCCCAGAAGATGAAAGCAAGTAGATGAGAAAGCTGACTATACATAACCAATGTTCGTTCGCGTTTGTATGAGTGGAGTCCATTTTAGTACATTCATCGCCAAATAATGGACCTGGCACGCTGTGTCGTGCTCATGAATTTTGATTACCCAAAGGTTAGAGTGAAGGTTTACTGGGGGTAAGATGAATCGTTAAAATTCAATCGATCTCTCCGCCTAGAATCAAACATCTATGATTGTGACAGACATAATGGATATCTCCGTCCCTCATCAAGCTAATAGATCATTCTGAAGGCAAGGTCATCAAGTTATAGGGGGCAAATCACCTGGAAAAAAGATGGTGTAAAGTGTTTTATATACAAAACATCCTCCAAAACTTTTACCTTGCATGCATTTTATGGGTTAATGGTTAAGGAACATGAAGAAAATTAAAGGATGAAATGAAAACCCCGCGCACGGAACCCGAGTCGTTAATGGGTTCCTTGCGCGTCTTTTTATGATGCGAGAACATTTTTTTTTTCTTCTCACGGCATCATAGCAAAAAAGTTTCTTCTGGACCTCTAGGAAGAACAGAGCCATTAAGTTACTGGCTCTGAATAGAGCTTTCCAGCCGTAATTTTAGGGGTTAATTCTTGATTTAATTCTTGTGCATGTATATTTATATGTATGTATCGACGAACTTTTATACTGAAAATTTAAAACCAACCAACCAACCAACCAACCAAGTAATCAGTTCTATGCGAGATTAAATTCTACGGAATATTCATTCCAAACATGCAATATTTCAAATTCCCTGAAATCCTGATGCATTACTACTTCTGCTCAACACAAAAGACGAACTTGACCATCGTGTCAAACTTCCTTTTTACGCTTTTTATTTCTTTCCTTTCTCCCTATATAGATTCCTTCACCAAATCAGAAAACGAATATAATTTTCAGCCTTTGGGAATTTGTAACCACCTAAGTGTGGAAATTGAAAGCCGGGCCATTTCTCGGCTGAATCTCCCATTCAAGTAGCGTTTGTAACGATTCAATGCATATTTCATTGTATGGTTCCATTCTTATGGATATGGATAAACATCGATGTCTTTTTTTTATCATGTCCTTGCTGAGCTAGTGAGGTATAGAGTGTGAGTAAATAAAAAGGAAATCCAGATTGATTCAACCCTCAATATAATTGCAATATAAGTGCATATACAGATTACATATAGTGTGTAGTGTGTGTGTGTGTAATTGGGTTTTTACAGCCGTGTATCAATCAGATATGATTATTTACGTCTGGGGACCGACCTTTAACGTCACCATCGGAAAGACGTGACTCGGTCTCGAACCTGGGTCCGCTGAATCAGTTTATAACGTCCACTGTGCTGTTGGCTGGATTACAGGCGCACGCCACAACGCCCAAGCGGCTGAGCAGGATATTGTAGCCTATTGTAGCCTATCATGATTTATGTCCATTAATTTGACACGTTGCTCAATAAAATCTGACCGTGGAAAGTTGAATTGTACAACATTTTTTCTGCTTTATGTCAAAATTGCCTCTGCATGAAATGGATAGGTTTGGTTGAAGTGTCCCCGCACTCGCATATAATGAAAGTAGCTCGTGAACGCCATTTATCCCAAACTTGGGCAAAGGCGGTTTTAAAAATTGGACAGTACACGGTAATCCATCATCCAACTGGGGCTAGCAGGTATCAGATTAAAGAGGACATTATCAACTATCATGCTATTATAATATATTTTAGCAATTCTACTTGGTTTTTAAGATATAAGGCTTGCATATTGGTTTTCTTTTTATTGACTCACACTGTACTTCCATCTGCCTTCAACATGTCAAAACAATGTTGAAAACACAATTATATTCCCGTAAATAGGGCAAGGAATTGGAGGAGAATATTGATTACAATAACGTGGGATGGTATCTGGAAACAGGAAATTGATTTTGCATTAATATTATATAGAAATTACGAGTTGCATAAAACAGACACAGCGGAAGACAGAAAAATAGGAGATCTAGATCTATACCGAGAGCGAGAGATAGAGTGGGAGAGGGAGGGAGATAATAAGACAAAGAGCAGAGAGATATATTCATTTAAAATACAGTCTTATTTCCGCCAACAATTCTCGTCTACAGCTCCAATTTAGGATGAAACATCTTTTGATTTCTGAAAGATAATTATATATACGCATAGCAATTTTTAATCATTTATTAAAAATTTATTCCTTTATATAACTGCTGATTTCTGTTTACGAAAGCAAACGAAACAAAAAAGGAATAATTTTATACAAACTAAAATTGATGGACAGACTTTTTGTAATTACGAAATGGTAGATAAACAATGATTTGATACACAGCTAAATGTCAAGGTGGGTACATAAATGGCATAGGCTTTTTTGTAAGCTTGAAACAGTTATTTCCATCTATTTAACTATGAAGCATACAATATGCCAGCATTCACAATTTGCATGTAGCTTGAAAGAGTTATTTCCATCTATTTAACTATGAAGCATACAATATGCCAGCATTCACAATTTGCATGTAAATAATCTTACTATATTAATGTGACCTAATATAAATTGTCACCATTGATTTAGAGTATCGGTTTTTACATTGTAGACCTACCCCGAATTCAATATTAAGCCGCGAATATCAAGCAATTAATTTAAATAATTTCGGTCTACTTGTCTCGACTTAATGATTTAAAAAAAAAATGAATTGGAAATAAATACTGAATTGAATTGAATGAAGCGAAATAATAATTTTAAAAAACCCATAGTGATATCGCAGTTACATTGCTGCCTTGGATCTTCAGCAGTTAGCTGACAAAAAAAATCAATGCACTTTATTATTAGAAGCACGAATGTAAGTAGAGTACACTACACTGCCTATAATTCGGACGTCTTACTTACAACGAGAAAATACATGTATATATCCATTAAAAGGGCGTAAGAATCAGTTCATGACGATGATTGATATCACGTGACCTGTCCTAATTTGCCAGTCACGTATTGCTTTCACCACATGCATCAAAATAAATATAACCATATTGTATACACCGTATATGGATATTCCTTTAAATCCTCGATGAGATATAAGGTGCTATAGATAAGATAGAATCGTCCAAAACAACGAGCATCGTCACCTCGGGAAGGAAGAGAGATGTCCAGGCGAAAGTATCCAACCCATCCCATCTTCACACCCACACCCACACCCACACCCAAGCACACCAAGTGGCATTACTACGTGGGGCACGTGTGTCTCCATCGAATGGGAAAGAGAGAGGGAGATCGAGAAAAGGAGAAGGAAAAAGAGAAAAAGAGAAAAAGAGAAGGAAATAGCAGAAAAGGAGAATGAAATAAGAAAAAAAAAAGAGGAAAAAAAAAATAAAGAGAAGGAAAAAGAGAAAAGGAAAGAAAAAAGAGTAAAAGAGAAGGAAAAAAAAAAAAAAAAGACAACATAGACAAATTAAAACACATCCATAACTATACCAAAACACACCACTTATTTACTCACCCAATCCTCATTCATAATATGATATGCCTATGAGATGCATCGATCCTAACTTCAGAAACTCTGGATTTCAGAAATTTTGGGGAGATTTCTCTTTAAAAGTGATAGTTTTAAGCTTGATACGGGTAACGAGAACTAAAACCAGACAATTAAGGGCTGGACACATTAATTTTGTCCGATGATGATAAGGATAACGAGATTTTCAATTAAAGGTACACCCTACAGTGTTGTTAATAGCAGGACGGGTGTAGGGTTGGGCTTTAATGAAAAATCTCGTTATCGGACAAATGCGACCATCATCAGTGTTATCAAGGCTGACTGAAAGTCTGTGACGTTTTATTAATCATTTTGCATATTACGTACACCCATGCATAATAATCCTCCTGATTCGATTTTAACAGAGCCTCTTCGTCGTCCTATATGCATTATACATATCTATTTCCCACTTTAATTAGTCACATAGCGATATCCCACTGAATATGAGGGTCTTCAATTCTTCATAATCTAATAATAATGATTATCTCATTCGTTTGTAGGTTTTCCTGACGAGGATTGCTATACCTCACACAGAACCATAGTTATACTGGGTTTTAACAACACGTTTCATTAGTCTTTTTAACGTACATGTGTGTGTGTGTGGTTTTTTTTCTTCTTCTTGCATACGCTAATTACTTCACCCAAATAAATTATTCCTAATATATCTAATAAGAAAAAGGAAGCGAGACTAACACAAGGTCATCATCATTATCTCAATCGTTTCATACTTTCTCCTGAAAAAACTATAGTTACCATGGTAACTCGTAGAAAACAATGTTACAGCCTCATCAAAGTATACGCATTTTCGTTTTTCTAATCACCAATTAAATGGAGCTTATCTGATCCACATCACCGACTAGTCCCTAACATAATAGAGAAAGATAAAGAGAAGCAAACAAGTTATTATCCCAATCTTTTTTATACCTTCTCCGACAATAATTGCTATACTTACCCTTGTTACCATAGTAACAATAGTAGTAATACAGTGATTTTCAAGTTATAGTCTCATTAAATTTTATCGAATGTGGAATAAATGAAAATTGAATTGAATTACACGTTTTCGTTTTTTAAATCACCAATTAGATGCAGCGTATCCGATTCGGCCCCAAATACATTTATATCCCACATATTTCCTGGAAATAACTACTCTTCATGACGTAGTCACCATGGCAACTCATCGAAGATTTTGTTATAGTTATATAGTAGTTATAGTTGTTATCAGGTTATAGTCCCATTAACTTACACGCGTTATCGTTCTTCCAAACACCAATTAGACATGTTAGATGAAGCCATATTATCGGATTCACTCAAAATATATGTATGAATCCCTAACATATAATAAAGAAGATTAAAATGAAGCCAACGCATGATTACTAGTATTCCAATCTCTTCATTAATTTCACCTTGCTGAAATTAATTTTATCACTTAGTTACCATGGTAACTCATCGAAGATTCTTTTTTTTATCCGGTCATAGTCTCATTAAAGTCATTAAAGGCTTTTTTTTAAGGGGGGGGGGGGGAATCCAACAATCTACTTCAATGCCACAATTACCATGGTAACTCATCGAGGATTCTGTTGTTTTTTATGGTCATAATCTCATTGACGGACACTTTTTTCTTTCTTCAAAAAGAACCACACCAATTAGATGTAGTTTATCCCATCCTCAACAACTACATCCCTACTAAACTTACCCATTTTCCTCACCTCCAAATCCTCGGAAGGAATTACCAGGCCTTGCTCCTCCTATCCCTTTATCTTAAAATTCATCTTGGCACGGTATACAACCCTTTAAACAGTAGTAAGTGATTCCTCCACAGCTAACGGACCACCTAAATTGAATTTATCCCCCATCTCGTTTCAGTTTCAGCTTTAAAGCAGCCCTTTTCTACCCATCGTCCCAGATCTAATCTATCTATCTAGATTGTAATGCGCTCTCTCTCCCCACCGGGGTATTTCTCTACATCCTGCATGATGTGTTATTGCATGACTTTATCGCAACCTGGGGCGGATCCAGGATTTTGTTAACAATATGGTGGAGGGGGCACTGTCGAAATGCCGAAAAACACTATAAGAAACAAAGGAAGGTTATCATATTTTTCTTCAGATGCCTTTTGGGTCAAAAATTTGAAAGTATATTTTGGGGATATATTGGAGTAAATTTTTGGGATTATGTACTTAAGGTATGCTACTTGGCTTTCGGGGGGGGGGGGAGGCCGTTTTTGCCCCCCCCCCCTCCGTCTTAATCCGTCAATGGTCGCATCTCCCTATTCCATGATCATAAATTGCGTCTAGGAAAAGATGATGCCAGAGCAGATATTTTAGGTTGGGTTTTGTGTTTCTCTCGTTCTGGATATATAGGAAAGTAAATCGAAAAAGTATCGATAACAGTGTGCTGATTACATTGGAGTATAAATACGTATGCGTAAACTTGTTTGAAAGGATTTCGTAAAAAAATGCAGATTTGAGTGGCATATAGGCTCATAAATGTTCGTGAATTTAATTATATCAAGGACTAAAAAAGTACTGCTCAGAAAAATATTGCTCAGACATAAAGAAATATAGTGGTTTTATACATTCTTCGGTTATTATCTTCTTGTTTTTGTAGTGTTTTTGTTAACAATACTACGAAAAATAATATAATATATATATATATATATATATATATATATATATATATATATTAGAATTATTCTTCGTAATATATATATACATATATATATATATATATATATGTACATATATACATATATACATATTATACATTACATATATACATATATATATATATATATACATATATATATATATATATATATATATATATATATATATTAACATATATTTTTTTTCAATGATCTTTATTAATGATTCCATGAAATACAAATTATACAATCAACATATTCTCTTTGAATGTTTTAACAAAATGAACAAATAAAATACTTTATCATCACTTATATAATTATCATGCAAAATATTCTTCCTCTGGAATGTAAAATCAAACTAATGAATGTACGTTTCCAATGTTGTAACTGAATTGAAATCATTCCATACATGATTATATAAGATTTAAACATATTAGTGTGATCCAAACAAAGTGAACAAATCATAATTTTACGGAATCTGTTATTTAAAAAAACAACAACAACAACAAACAAACGACAAGGACCCCTCCCTACCCACATACACTCAAAATATACAATCAAGATATTTGGGGGCTTCCTTTGGGGGGGATCCAACAATCTACTTCAATGCCACAATTACGTTTTTTTTTTTTTTTTTTTTTTTGGGGGGGGGGGGTCCTAATTTCTATGTGCTTCTCTTTATATTCTCATGATGCATTAGTGGAGGAGATAGATAGAAATTATAACAAAAATAACTGATCTGGTATAATTTTCTATAAGACCCTCAACAACAACAAAAATATGAAAGAAAGACTACAAGACATGAAAAAGTCCGACAATAATAATGCTATCAGGTAATCAGTAAATAGGATATGGACTATCAAATTTACATACAGGTATCTGATAAGTCATTGTTGGTAGTTTTAATTTTTGCAGTTATACTTCAATGTCCTGGGGCGGTATTCTGAAAACTGTTTTATCTCTAAGGTTGTTGTATCTCCACACTTAAGATAACATTGGTATTCTGAAAATTGTTGTAACTTTTGTTGTAACTTTTGCTGTATCCTTGTTCACTCTGCGCATGATCCTAATTTACATATGCGCGCTGAAGATAATATCATGAGATAATTGGTATTCTGAGAATTATTTTATCTTTTGTTGTATCTTATCTTCTGTGGTAATTACAACAAAACTTACAGCTTCTAGCTGTTGTATCTCATGATCTCGGCAATTTTTCTAGCTCAGAATCAGACAGTACATGCTCGAATAGCAAGATGGAGACAAGATCTTATAGAGAAGACATTTTGATGAAGTTACAGGTGGAATTCAGTGATTTTACATCAATATGTGACTTGGTTCGAGCAGAAGAGGGTGAGCTATTTTGTTAATTAATAGCAGTCCAATAGCGCATGGCGCATTATAAATCGCGTAATTTAATAACTCCGCCCGAAAGTGATATATGCGCAAAACCCATCCTCATGTTTGACAGAACGGGTTCTCCTATTGGTTAACCTACCTATATAAAATTCATCTTGATTGGTAAAGTGTCGAAAAATGGGCGTGTCAAAGACAATATAAAGGCGGTCCTTAGAGAGTTAATATCTCCTTAAAACAATTTTCAGAATACCAACTTAAAACAATATTACCAAGGTATTATTTCCGGAAGATACAACAAAAGTTACAACAAAAGTTACAACAATTTTCAGAATACCACCTCTGATATATACTTGCTCTTTTAGAATGCCTCGAAACTTTGCTGTCGTAACATGGAAGGCCCCTTTCATTCTTAATCAGGATCAAAAACAAGATCGAGGTTATGATGATGCCGATCTCGAGACTGGTCTCGAGATAAAGATCGATCTCGAGGTACCCAACACTGGTCTGTACCTCCGCTAATCGAGTCTGTGAAGACAAGTAACCCATACGCCAGTGATTTAAAGTATTGTCAGCACTTTTAATTTTGCAATCCCTTTTTATATAACAATATCACTGACGCGGTCCTATAACGTCAGCAAATGACACCTCGTGTCGTGTGAGCCTGGCTTAGCGCTAGCGCCCCAAGCATGAAGGTGGTCAGGCTCATTGAATCAACGTCTGATTTTAATTTGACAACCGTTTGAAAAGATCAAGTACATTTCCATTGCTGACTCTGACTACAACCCCAATCGCAAAGATGATAATCATACGCAGTTCTTGTATAGCGCATGCCACATGTATTTTATCAATGTCTCTATGCGCTTCCAAGGAGCTTTCGCCTCAGCCTACATGTAGCTGCCCTACTGATCAAGGCACTGAAGCTTCATGGACTAAATTCCTACCGAGACACCAAGTGTCATGACGTAGGACTGAGTAGAGATTGGCGCGGCTTTTGACGCATCGTGCAAAAAGTGAATGCAAAATGAAAAGTGGAAACATTGCTTTGTTTTAACTAATTGGCTCCAAAGCCTTGATTAGCGCACGTAATAACGCAATCGAAATGGCGCCTCACGTGCAACAGGCATTATAGGGCACTGACCGATGGAGCATCACACATTTCATTGTAGGCAACTCTTCATATTAAAGCCTGGCTTACACGATGCGTCATTTGCTGACGTTAGGAACGCGTCAGTGATTTGTACGGCCTTTTGAGCGTCATTTGCTGACGTTAGGACCGCGTCAGTGATTTGTACGGCCTTTTGAGCGTCATTTGCTGACGTTAGGACCGCGTCAGTGATTTGTACGGCCTTTTGAGCGTCATTTGCTGACGTTAGGAACGCGTCAGTGATTTGTACGGCCTTTTGAGCGTCATTTGCTGACGTTAGGACCGCGTCAGTGATTTGTACGGCCTTTTGAGCGTCATTTGCTGACGTTAGGACCGCGTCAGTGATTTGTACGGCCTTTTGAGCGTCATTTGCTGACGTTAGGACCGCGTCAGTGATTTGTACGGCCTTTTGAGCATCATTTGCTGACGTTAGGACCGCGTCAGTGATTTGTACGGCCTTTTGAGCGTCATTTGCTGACGTTAGGAACGCGTCAGTGATTTGTACGGCCTTTTGAGCGTCATTTGCTGACGTTAGGACCGCGTCAGTGATTTGTACGGCCTTTTGAGCGTCATTTGCTGACGTTAGGAACGCGTCAGTGATTTGTACGGCCTTTTGAGCGTCATAGAAGAGCGATATGGTTGAAAATGTGATTGTAAAACGAAAATTGCAAAGAAAACTTTTAATAACGGGAGCATGGGTCAATTGCCTCGACAGGCTCTATTAGCGCAGGTACTGACGCAATCGTAATGACGCTTTGTGTCAGCCGGGCTTAACACGAAGGCACACATTTCATGCGATGTTTTATCATCACTGTCCCTCATTTTTCTCATTATTTCTCCTTTTTGTCTTTCCTTGTACTTCGTCTTGTATACTTCTCTTCTGTACTCCTCCTC
The DNA here is from genome assembly GCA_025618425.1 of Heliocidaris tuberculata. Classification (NCBI taxonomy): domain Eukaryota; kingdom Metazoa; phylum Echinodermata; class Echinoidea; order Camarodonta; family Echinometridae; genus Heliocidaris; species Heliocidaris tuberculata. Next base: position 28,661,086 of record CM046844.1, on the reverse strand, counting down.
TCTTTCTTCTTTTGTCTCATACCCCGAAAGATGTTCGTAAAAGGCAAGGCAAAATATTTGAATGTCCCCTATAAGTGTTCCATCATTTAGTATAATTATTTGCAATATAAGAGATTGCAAATTACATGTACGTTCAAACATTTGATGACAATTATCTCCTATCAGCAACAAGTGAATGAGTAAATTACGCAATGCGTAATAAATGTCCCCGCCGGAAGTGCAGATCTGTGGAAATTAACTAGCCTGAACCTTAAAACTTCAGTGAAAAACTTTAGTGAATAAAATAATAATGTTACTGCATGCAAAAGAAGAGAATACCAACAATGCATGTATACAACTGAAATATAAAACATGAAAACATTATGAACCTTCAGCCATTTTTAATTAAATTTGCATAAATTTGCATGAATAATGAATTTCAAAATTCTGTGTAGAAGTTTGGAAGCCCCCACCCAGCCCTATCTGATAAAACAATCGGAATCAAAATCCGATGTGAAATAGAGGAGAAGTAGCATTTTTCGTCAATTTTGAATAAATTTGCATAAATTTGCATAATTAATGAATTTCAAAATTCTGTATAGAAGTTTGGAAGCCCCCACCCAGCCCTATCAGATAAAACAATCGGAATCAAAATCCGATGTGAAATAGAGAAGTAGCATTTTTCGTCACTTTTGAATAAATTTGCATGAATTTGCATAATTAATGAATTTCACGATTCTGTGTAGAAGTTTGGAAGCCCTCACCAAGCCCTATCAGATAAAACAATCAGAATCAAAATCGGCCAAGAAATGACGGAGAAGTAGCATTTTCTAACATTTGAGCACACACGGACAGACGGACGCACGGACGGACGGACGCACGGACGGACGGACGGACGCACGGACGGACGGACGGACACACACACACACACGCACACACGAACGGAGCCCGTTTCATAGTCCCCTCGCGAACTTCGTTCGGCGGGGACAACAAAGCCTTTTTGCGTCCATTAATGTTTCGCTTAAAATATTCTTCCGAGAATTTTATCACCATTCTCAAAATGAGATAAACAAAATGTTTTAACGACCCTCCTCCATCACCCATGGTTACGCGTTTGTAATAAGAAGTCACATGAATCAAAATCACGAAATTATCTTCAACCATGGATGACCTTATAACGAAACACCTGTCAATGTCAGCATCCTTTGATCTTTCACTCGTTATTTGACTAATGTATCACAAAAACTGTCTGTCCCACGCTGTCACATTTCTTTCAAATTAACATTACCTTTGGAAATATTTCTTTTAATTAAATGATATTTGAACGGATCATCCGATGTCTGATATCGTTGCACATCCACGCAACAAATTAATGAATCAAAACTAAGAAATCTCATAAACCATGGGTGTATCGTTTTTAATTTGCCTTTATAGTGAATCTGATAACACTTCTAATATACTTTCCTTTATTTAATACTGAATATTATGTTGCCATTATAAAAAAAAAATCTTCTCTTTCTCTCTCTCTCTCCCTTCCTCTTTTTGTCTTGTACCCAGGTCAGTATGATCTTTTAATAGATGTACACGCTTGCATTTACAATCCCCTCTCTTCCTTTTATTATGTCGCATATCTTCCTACTTACATCCTTCGACCTGGTGTTAAAACTTTTCTAAAAAAGCTTCATTGCTTTTAACATTTTGCGCTGTCACCAAGGTGAAAGAAACACATAGTGCATGAGAAAATTAATGTTTGCTCCGAAAAAAATTCAACTTTCCTAGACATCGATGTTTGTTTAAAATACAATATCCTTTTCTCCCAAGGCGCGAAATGGCGAAACATTCATGACACTGTTTGTCGCTTGCAATACCTACGGCACCCAAGATATACTGCTACCATGATGACACTAGAGACAAGGTGTTATAAACCCTTTTAAAAATAAATCACACTCCGTGTACTAACATTAGCATCTGCGTTAGTATACTGTAATGTGGCTCCAAAAATAGTCCCCGCGCTTTGCGATCGCGTCTTTATTGCCTCCATAACTCCCAAATGACTTTCCATACGCAGAGTCCTCTCCACCTCTCCCTCTCCCTTTTTTCTCTCAAGCTCCATCGATCTCTTGAAGAAAAGGACTGAAAATAAAGATATAGGACCCTACTGACTCTATCCAAACAAACAATAAACCTTGCAAAGAAAATTAATGAATGGGGATCATCAACCGCTCATGGAGAAAGGCAGTGGTAAATCACGCAGCTTGTTCGGATGACTAACATTAGATGCAGTTGCTTGGTGATTAATTTTGGATTAATTTGGACAGCATGAAGTGGCGTTCAGTTATTACATACGTCCTCTGCATGTCATGGTCATCATGACTTGTGTTACCCAAGAATTTTTACGTTGCACACGATAACCATTTCCCAACCGATTCAAAATACACATTTCCCTGCAAAATAAATTATTTTTACATCAGATTCCACAATAATGATAAAAAGAATTCATATTTAAACTTGAAAATTTATTTGTGATCATTCTTCTAAAAACTTTGGCGCAGAATGAGCTAAACATGTTAATGATGGTGTTCGGTGCTAACATTCTGCTCCTCCGATTGAATTGTGTATAATTTTTATATTGAAGAAAAAACAATTTGTAATGTTTCGAGTAAAATGTTCACTATGGTTTAATGCGACAAAAGAGGAGTGTCTGTACCTTATTATAGTTTCGCGCCTTTATGCCAAACGAGCGTTGTATAAACGTGTCGTTTAGTGATCTGCCGTATGATATGTGCAATTAATGTTAATTAATGAATTCATCTTCATATGAGGCAATAATTGAAAGAGAATAACATTTTAGAGCTAGGTTTGAAAAGTTTGCTAAGAAAGCATGTGTATGCTTGTACGTTAAGAACCAGTGGACCGGCTTTTTAAAGGACTCAAAAGTCCTCTTCGAGGGACTTGGCAATGATGATTAATACCATACCAAAGGGCACTAGCGCATTCACTTGGTTTCGAACCTAGGTCCTCCCAGTAATAAGACCACTTCTCCACCACCGAGTCATCGTGACTCCTCAAAATAAATATTTAGTAAATAAATTAAACATTTCTGAGGTATTGTAAAATTATATAAACTTTCCCTTTTAATATGTAGGGAAGAATGTTATTTGTTTTGGAGAAAGACATGGGCCCCGAGTCGCCCATCAGACGTTTAGGAATTTTTACCATGTCTACGTTGCACTCAACATTCCCAGAGAAATACCATATCGTTTTATCAATAGGTCAATGATGAAATGAATGTCTAACTAATAAACTATAGATTCTGGTAAATATAACAGACAGAACTTGGTCGTGTGGCATGCATAAGCCTATGAGAAGAGAAGGGGTGTTATTACAAAAAATTTAAATAAAAAAAAATAAGAGAAACAGAGAGGGACACAGACAGAAGGGGGAAAAGAGAGAGGGGGGGGGGGGGATAGTACGAGAACGAGATCATAACAGAAAGAAAGAGTAAGGTAATGATCCGAAATGGAAATGGACAGCCCGGGGCCCGTTGCACAAAACTTTTTTGTATAATGTTTTTATTGAAAACCAAAAACAGAAACATAAAACACAAAAATTGCAAACAAATATAAACATATATTATATTTTTATGTTATATATATATATATGTTTATAATTTAGCTACGCAAATTATTTCTCTCATTCAATTCAATTGATTTCTCACATTGTGTAAATTTACCCACAAGAGTTGCCAATGCTATAGTATTAGAACAAATTTCTCACACATTGTAAATAATTAATTCTAATACATGAATCCACCATGGATCTAGCTAGGCATGCGGCTTTTCATTGTTCAATACTCCTCTGTTCCTCAAAGAAAAGGAATAAATTAACTGCGAAGGGTTGCAATGGCTGCCTGTCGGTGTTTGTACCTGGTGTGGCCGAATACCACTCAACCCGCCTCCGTGGTCTAGTGGTTAAGGCGTTTGGCGTACAGTGCCAAACACCCGGGCTCGACTCCCGGCGGAGACAGTTTTTGCAAACCCTGCAGTTATTTCCACAAAAAGGAAGTCAGTAAGGAGGAATAATGAATTTAGCTACGCAAATTATTTCTCTCATTCAATTCAATTGATTTCTCACATTATATATATATAAATATATATATATATATATATATATATATATATACAATGAGTTAAGTCCAATAACATGCATCACAATAAAAAAGGGGTATCTTAACATGTCTATTTACATAAAGTGAAAATAGAGGTTATTCAAAGGGTTTCTATTAGAATTTCAGATCAAAAGACCATTTTTTGAAATGTAAGCATAACATCATTCTTTTGTGCAATTTTATACTCAATATTCTTTTTACTTTCAATAAAGCCATAAAAGCTTCGAAGTTTAACTCAGACTTTTGAAACTTGCATCGAATGACATAGAATTTAAAGCATAAGAATATAAAATTGATACATGTATCGTGCCAACTGCCTGTATCAATTCCAAATACATAATTAAAATCTGAGTAAACAGTAAACAGACCTGTACATTTATCAACGGCATCAGTAACGCTGCTCCAAAGATGTTTAACCTTCTCACAATCACAGAACAAGCAAGTGTTTCAATGTCTCTGGATTTTTTTAAACAAAATGTGCACAATGGCGAGTCAGTTCTATCTATCTTGAACAAGAATGAATTCAAAGCAAAAACATTATGAAATATCTTAAAGTAAAAAGACTTCAGCTTAGTTTCAAAGGTGCATCTAAAATTATGCTTATGTATTTTTGACCGTTGCACAAAACTTGCATTTGAACGCAACTCAGGAAAATCAAACGCAACTTTATTTTCAGCCAATCAGAAGTTCGCATTCAGGACTTGCGTTTAATTTTAATATGTGTGGGTGCGTGTGTGTGTGTGTGTGTGTGTGTGTGGTACAAGTACAAGGGAGGACGGGAGATAGAAAGAGAGAGAGAGAGAGCGAGAGAAAGAGAGAGAGAGGGAGAGAAGAGAGAGAACGACAGAAAGAGGGTGGGATGAAAAAAGAAAGGAATAATCACCCATCAAACATGCTTGCAATAATAATATTGATGCTATAGTCATGTACATAATTGTATTTCAAAAACATATGCCTCTTGAAAATTTTATTAATTTTCGCCCGATCACTGAGCGAACGACTTTAGATCGAGTACCCCAATTTGATGTAAAGATATCAAATGCTTTCTTCAGATTTAAATCTTGCATTGAGTAATGGTGTCCTGGTCAAGTGTCGTTTTGCTCTGCCACTACCATGACTATTGAGCATCCGCTGCCTTCACCCCCCAGAAACAGAAGGCATAGTCGTGGTATAATTACCGGTGACCTTTTTGAACAACTGTCGCCGGAGATTACACCCTCCAACAAAATGTCTTTTCTCCTTTTATGCCATGACGGATGGGAGAAAGTGTCGTTAGTAATCCTCTCCCGAAGCATATGCCGTAAGGAATGATTATGACATCTCTTATATATCTCCCTTACTCTCACAAAATGGCTAGATCAGCATCAGCCGTCAAGACGTAAAGATGAGAAATCCGACTGAACGATAATGGGATATTTTCATCAACACGTTTTATAGAGAGTTGCGAATGATTGTAACTTAACATGAGATTGATTTCAATCGCAACTCTTCATCCTTCAAGCAATGTGTGACGCACGGGAAGGCGTCTTTGTAATTATGTGACGAGTGTGATTTGCAAAGTGATATGTTTTCAAAATGATATCAGAGACATTTGTTATAGAGCAAAAGTTGATCAGGCATACGCCACTTCCCTGTTCGGAGGACAAGGAAAAATTCAATAATTAACCTAAACGCCCGTCATTCCGATTGCGTCATTCCGCGGAATGTGTTATTTCCCGGCTGCGCTGATATTAAAGCAGATGCCATATGAAGTAATTATAGCGCTTTCTTCAATGATTCAACGCAAACTTTGCACTGTTCATTTTCCATTCACAATGTGTACAATCACTCATATACGTGGTGCGTCAAAAGACCGCGTCAGTCCTACGTCAACAAACGCCTCGCATGCGACGAGGAGAAATCCCCATCCTCATGTTTCCGTATAGCTCTTGATAACAAAATGACAGAATCTTGACTGCTGATTACTGTGCTATTTTTCATTGCGCTGCATGGGCGCGGCTAAAGGAGGAATTTCAATAATATTTTAGCAAAATAGACAGATGTAATTTTTTAGCAATGATTTTCAATATCTATATATTAATGTAGGATGGATTTATAATGATGTACAAGCACTTGACGTCCGTCAACCAACTTCGGCTATTAAGAGACCGCCAGAAGTCAACATTCCAAATTCACGCATCATATTAGTTCACAAAGCACTCTGTTAGCAAAAAAAAAAAAAAAAAAAAAAAAAAAAAAAACTTTAACATTTCAACGCTCAAAATCAACAAGAGTGAATTTAAATCCAACCCTTTCTCTCTTTCTTTCCATACCCTCTCCACCTCTCTCTCTCGCTCTCTCTCTCTTCCTTTCAATCACCCTCTCCTCTTCTTCTTCTTCTTATTCCTCTCTCTCTTTCTCCCTCCTCTCACCTGGGGAGCGTTTCATGAAAGGATTTGTCGGATATTTTTTCCGACAAGTGTTATAACTAATGAAATCCTTGCATCTGATTGGCTGAGAGCAAATTTGTCAGTAAAAATCACTGACAAAATGCTTGATGAAACGCTCCCCCGAATTCCTAAACGTCGACTGCTCCGTATCCAGCTTTTATACGCACACAGTGCAGCAATATCGATCAAGAAATTACTGGTGGTAGACTGGTAGTCCTATCATAAACATAAAATACCCATGAATTAAACGAGTTCCTTTTCGACTGCTTATTTGTCAAATTCAAAAGGCGTCTTTAAGACTTTATGTAACATATGACAGAAAAAAAGTTTGTTTGCTTTGTTTGTTTTTAAATATACATGTAGCTCTCTTTAATGACGCTTCCAAACACTGTCAAACATCTATAGTATTTGAATGAGTTGGAAGAATAAAAAACTGACCTGTGGTATTTTGAAGAGCTTGAGAAGATTCGCCACCTGTACCGTACACCAGCTTGTCGATGCCCCCACCACTCCCGTCACACGCGATCCTCGATCTAGTCGCTTGGTCCAAGCCTCATCTGCGGAGTCGTTACCTGGAATACAGGCGGGTTCCACACCGTTTGGATCCACAATATAATCCAGGTCCTGGTCTAACCGGACAAACTTCACGGACTGTTCCAACGAGTAGGCTTCGTGACTGCAGTCATCAAACGCGAGTAGACCAAGGGTAAATCCAGGTAAAATAGACCCGTTGTTGATCTTATCCAAAGTATAGAGCATTGCTTCAACCGACTGGATGCCTAATTGCTGCAGGAGCTGTCCACAAACATGCTTGTCCGAGGACTGATGAACTCTCAACAAACCTCCAATTATGATATCACCATCTATTCGTACAGCATGATTGGAAGGCCATGTCGTAGCAATGTCACTTGTATTTACAGCCGATGCAAGCAATAGAAAGGTAGAAACAAAAAGGAAATATATCTCGAGTAGGAGATCCGAAGCCATTTTTCTGAAGCAAAGTAAATCAAAGCTGGCGGGGGAAATTAGCAGGTGCACTATATTCCAATACATGCGCGCTGGTAGCAAAGCTCTCGTCAAGCTCAGCTCGCCAGTGACTCTGCCGCCAATCGAATGCTTTCTAATATAGCTTGCTGCGCCATACTCCCTGGCTCGCTGTGTAGTATAGTATACGAATTTAAGTGGCGGCGCGCGCGGATATTACTTCTTTTCATTCTCTTAATCTTATCCTGCTCCTCTCTAATTGTGTTTGATCTTCGCGTTCTTGTCCTTTTCTCACCTTGTTCTTTTCTCTTCTTGTTCTTTATCGCCTTTCTTCTTCTTCTTCTGTTCGTTTTCTTCTTTTGCGCTCCTCCTCCTTTCTTCTTCTAATCCTTCTCCTTCTTCTTCTTCTTCTTCTTTGCAATGTCGTACTACGACATTGACCTGTTCTTCTTCTTCTTCTTCTTCTTCTTCTTCTTCTTCTTCTTCTTCTTCTTCTTCTTCTTCTTCTTCTTCTTCTTCTTCCCCTCCTTCTTCACCTTCTTCATCACAATGTCCGACCTTAATTCCTTCTTTTTCTCCTCCCCCTCCTCATTTTTTTTCTCTCCCTTTCTTTCTTTCCGTTTCTTATATTACACAATATACCGTGCGTTAGTTTCGTTGGTTAGAAAACGAATATTGGGTTGCAGGTACAAGTGCGGATCCAAAATTGTCAGATGAACAGGGTGGGGGCAAATATGATTTCCCCCTGCAGTTACTCCCCCCCCCCCGTAAATTCTTTTTACGGGGGAAAAAATCCTCCAGCTCTCACAGATCTGAATTTATTCACCTTTCAAATTTGCACTAAAAGAGGAACATGTATAGTGACTGCATATGTATAAAGTGTCAGTTATCTTTATGTTGAATAGGTTTGTTCATATCAAATCTTGTTAGTTATAGTAAATTTTTGTTTTGTCTTGGCTTTGTCATTATTTAAGTAAACCTAGATGAATTCTCGACCGCGCGCAGTCGAAATTTATGCCTCCGCCCTTGTCAGATCAGTATATCGCAAATTCATGTTGATTTGTTTTAAATCTTGATTGAAAAATTTAATGAAATATTTTATCACTCTAAAGAAATTAGCTAAATTCCTATTGTTACTGCAGTAAATATTGAAATGACTGCAGAGACCACTGAAGTTAAAATGTCAAACTGCGCTCAAGTTATTCCAAGAACAGTCTATTTACAGGTCACATCCTCTGTGACTTTTGACCTTTGAACCCATGACCCCCAAATCTAATCAAATCACTGTCACCCAATTATATACATGTGTGCCAAGTTTGAAGTTGATTCATTAAATCGTTATTGTTGAGTTATTGTGAGAACTGCCTATTTCCAGCTATATAATGACCTCTATGACCTTTGGTTTTTGACCTTGTGATCCCAAAATCAACTCAGATCATCACTTCCATATGCATACATGAGCCAAGTTTGAAATTGGTTCGCCAAATGGTCCATTTTCATATATACAATGACCTCTTTGACCTTTGACCTTTGACCTCGTGACCCCAAAATCTAATAAGATCATTGTCCCTCCCATATGCATAGGCCTACATGAGCCAAGTTTGAAGTTGATTCGCCAAATGGTTCTTAAGTTATCGTGAAAACAAGCCATTTTCATATATGCAATGACCTCTGTGACCTTTGACCTTGTGACCCCAAAATCTAATCAGATCATTGTCCCTCCCATATGCATACATGAGCCAAGTTTGAAGTTAATCTATCGAATGGTTCTTAAGTTATCATGAGAACAAAAACGGGACGGACGGAAGGACGTACGGACGTATGGACCGACCGACAACCCGAAAACATAATGCCTTCGGCACCCTCCTTTGGTGGGCGGAGGCATAAAAATATCTATAATACATGTGATTAATATTCATCATTATCTTAAACGACCTCATCGGAAATAAGCTAAATTCAGCTTTCATGGGCTATCCTGTGTAAGTATATTTTCCTTTCACTGCTATACGCACTTAATGTATTTATAATTGACGACCAAAATAAAATATAGTCATGCAATCAGACCATTTTCTTGTTCTTATTGAATAGTTTGTTTATTTTAATAAGTTTCCCTTTCCTCGCGAAATTGTTGTGTATTCTTCTTATTCATTTCCTTTTTCTTGAATAACTTTTTTATATGTTTTCTTTTGATCTCTTTTTTTTTTCTCCAATGCGCGTTTGGGAGGTTGTTACAGAGTTGTCGCGATTAAATTACTATTTCATTATTATTATTTGACTTGAAGTGCGACATCGTCTTATATTCCAGTTTTTGAAATACAACTGTAGCTACATTTAGGGAAAAATATTATTTGTAACAAGATTATTATCTTCCGAATTATCCCTGCCTGAAAGAACACAGTGTCCCACAGTGCGTTCACAGTGTGACATCATCTTCACACTGTTAAATTCAAGCGTTTTAACATTGTGAATCACATCTTCACATTGTGAGCAAGTAAATTCACACTGTGAAATCGAACATCACTCTGTTCTAAACCACACTGTGGAGGTGTCCACAGTGTGAAATCCTCTTCGCATTGTTAATTCGAGCGTTTAACATTGTGAATCACATCTTCACAGAGTCGACTATGTGATCACACTGTGAACACACTGTGGGACACATGTGTTCTTTCCGGCAGGGATAAGTGCTTATATAGAGGTTACCCAAGTCCACGGCCATAGGCGTATAGGCGGGAGGGGAGGTCCTGAAAAACAAACTGCTGTTATTCGTAGAGAAGTGATTGTTTATCTAGAACAGAAGCTTGGTTTAAATATATTATTTACCAGATAGACGCGATGTACTGAGGCGAACATTGTCACATTCAAAGGAATGTATTGGATATTACGTCATGCTTATAATGCGTTGTCATGGTAACTATGCTAACGCCAAGAACAGGGGGAATTGTGGGTCGTTTGTATGCTAAGGAACTAGTTTAATCCCGAGACGTATACATATTGTAACAGGATTAATTATTGATTAAGATAACAACTAGAAAGATACTATATCAACGCAAGTTTTATAAAGTTGTTTTGTTGCTGATGTTGTTCCTTTTTATAGGGAATAGATTGCAACAATTTTTTTCAGGTCATAGATTAGAATTTGTTTTCGAACAATTATTATTGGGAAGATTAAAGTTAGGATGGCGGAAATGGAAGAAAAGCGCAAAATCAAACACCCAAAATATTTTTTTTTAAATGAAAGTATAAGATGGACATACAAGCAATTTTTTCTCATGTAACTTTATGGGGTAGTAATATTTGGGATCACATTTATAATTAGTTTACTCTCGCTCATTTTTTTCATCATCTTCATCTTCTTATCTTTCTTCTTCTTCTTCTTCTTCTCTTCATCTTCTTCTTCTCTTCTTCTTTTCTTCTTCTTCTTCTTCTTCATTTTCTTCTCTTCTTTTCCTTCTTCCTCTTCTTCTTCTCCTCCTCCTCCTTCTTGTTCTTCTTCTTTTCCTTCTTCTTCCTCTTCTTCTTCTCTTCCTCCTCCTCCTTCTTGTTCTTGTTCTTGTTGTTCTTGTTGTTCTTCTTCTTTTCCATACTCGGAAATAATTATGATTCATAGAGTTGACAATAAACACATGCACTTGTATATAACGACATGAAAGAAGCAAAGAATCATTTTGCGTCTCGTCATTGGGGTATCTAGGGATCATGGCGCCCGGGGCAAACAATGAAGTTACCCCCCCCCCCCCCCCGAGTGCCCAAACTTATATGCGTTATTGTAGAAGCGAGGGAGCACAGTGCATTTTACCCAGGAAATTTTGCAATTGACCACCGCAATTGAGCAGTAGAGAAGCTTCAATTTTTACATTGATAAACGGTTTTCTATTCACTCACTTCTTCAATTGGCAGCAAAACTAATAAAAACCTTTGAGAAATAGTCGAGAAATTCAGCAAGATGACCGGAAGTTGAGATTTATTTCAAATGTTGAACCTTTGCAAATGCTGTTTTATACGCTTTATTCTATATTGGGGGTTCAGTATTGAGCAGGAGTCAGATGAAACTTACATGATAACGAGCAAAGCAACGACAATTACATCTTTATTTTTCAAATTTTGAACCGTTTGAGCTATTTAAGAACTAATACTGGGGGCGCGAAATTACGAGATCCTGAAAGAAAATAATTACGAGAGGGAGCAGAGCGACCGAGCTTTGGAAAATATTTTCATTTCAAACCCAAAAAAGCTAGATTTTTAGTACATTTACCCCACATAGTCCGTAAGGATAATGATTTTTCTGAATTTCCCCTTTTTTTTTCTTTCTCTCCTTTGAGTTTTTTTTTCGCCCCCTCCAAGTGCCGCCCGGGGCACGTGCCCCCTTGCCCCCTAGATACGCCACTGCGTCTCGTTATGACTGAACTGTAACCTCTTAATTCAATTTTTGCCGATATCAAAGATAGATTTTCCATCGCCATGTTATTTTACAAGACTCTCATCGGCACCATTCATTCTAAGCAATATCAAGGAGCTGGCAATATTAGCCAAAGCAATAACTGTCAGTTATAAAAACCTCATAAAACACTCAATAGGCCGCGCTATAACTACACTCATGCTCGTATTCATATAAAGTTTTCGGTTTCTTACTTTTTATCTTTAAAATCAACAACATAACCTTTAGCCTCTTTCTCTGAAAAAGTACTCGATTTACAGGGAGAGTGTAAACAGAACCCCTCAAATGTAGGGCAGGGGTAAGAGAATGAATGGCTATATACCCGAGGAAACGTGATCCGAAGTGAGTACCCTCTCAAATGGTGGGGGTAAGTTGCAGAGTCTTCTGCCTCAGTCACACCAACATAAAACCGATTGCAAAATGACCGATTCTTAGCCATTCGGGGTAATGTAATTTGTTGTTCGATCTGATATCGGTCTGATATCGGTCTCAATGGTGTGACTGGGTTGTTATAGGTTGATTGTTTGGCATCCCAGCAGTAGGAATGAAGTATGTGTCCCTGGTGAAAACCAAATGGGTGCCTGGGTGATGTCATGAGTGAGGCATCCAAGTGCCTCTTTGGCATCGGTGGAAAGGGTCAATGGGGAGCAATGACCAGGGGTAGCGTAAAACTTTAACCCATATTCACAGCCTACTGTCCTATTCCCTATATTCTGCGGTTGAGCTTTTACAGGGGTAGTAAATGTTAATGATTATGCTCTAGTAATCAAAATAGCCTGCATTCGTCCATGTATACATGCATATCGTTTGCATCAATTACAATACTAAACACACAAACAAAATCGTCTGCCCCTCAAACAAATAATTATAGATATTAGCTCTTGGTACTGTATATAGCTCTACAGTGCGTCCCCCCCCCCCCCCCAAAAGTTAACAGTCAGAAAAAGTCTCCCCAAATAAATATTTCAAAATATTTGAAGCAAAATTTCATACCTGTGGATAGCTTAGGATCTCTTCTATCAAATGACACCAAAATATGTGGTAATATTTTACGCTCAAGTGAGCAAAGACCACTTTTGTGAAAAGGTGCAAAATCCAGACTTGACAAGAATTGGTATTTCTTCTGGCTGGTATCAGCAGTGTGCAGTGTCATGAAAAGGCTTATAAATATTCATACTTGATCAATAATAGACAATTTATCAAAGAAGAGGTTTTGTTCTCTGTATGTCCTTACGTATCTCATCAATATTTTCATGTTTCAGTGAGCAATTAACTGCTTTACTGGGTGTTTTGAAATATTAGTTTTGGCAAGGTTATAATTCAAGCTGGTTTTCTCAGTCAACCATAAAGTTTTGATGGGATATGTCAAGACATACAGAAAACAAAGCATATTCTTTCATAAATTGCCTTTTAATGATCAGAATATGAAAGTTTCTAAGCCTTTTCAAAACTCTAAACTTTGCTGATGCCAGACAGAACAAATATAAAGTTTTGTCAACCACAGATTTTGCACCATTTCACAATAATTGCTTTTGCTCACTCAAGCGTAACATATCGTTAGATGTTTTGGTATCATTTGATAGGAGAAACCCTAAGCTATCCATAGGTATGACAATTTCATGAACATATTTTGAAATGTTCATTTGGGGAGACTTTTTTCCAAATGTCATCTTTTTACGGTTCTCAAATTTGTTAAAACTAGTCAGTAGAAATACCAATTCTTGTCAAGTCTGGATTTTGCACCCTTTTGCAAAAGTCGCTTTTGCTCACTCGAGCTCAAAATATTGCCACATATTTTGGTGTCATGTGATAGAAGAGACCCTAATCTATCCTCGGGTATGAAAGTTTAATACAAATATTTTGAAATATTTATTTTGGGAGACTTTTTGCAACTGTTAACTTGGGGGGGGGGGGGGGGGGACGCACTGTATTGTCATAGGCATCTTTACCATTCCAGGTATTATCTACTACCTCCCCCCGAAAATAAGAAGCAAAAATAAGAAAGGAAAAATAATAATAATTTAAAAATAGGTAAGAAAATGAAAAAAAAAAAGAAAAAAAAAGAAAAAGAAATATAAACAAAGAAGATCATAAAATAGGTTGGAGCGTTCAATTTCATAGGTCCCAAAACCTTTCCAACTCGGGATGCCCTCCCGTGACCAATAACTGTTTAATTACATGTTTTTTATGGACATTAAAACTTCATTACCTAGTGTAAACTTTCATGGTGCAATAAAACCCCAACCTATTCGATTTGTAGTTATGAGTCACCAATAACAATAAATTATAAAAGTACAAGTAGAAGTTAAATGGCCTTGATCGTAATATTTTATACATGTAAAACGATTTTGCATCATCATCTTTTTTTGTTTTGTTTTGTGTGTGGTCGTTGAAATTAGGGTGAATTGTAAAATAAAACTTTACAGTCGATTGTTAGTCCAAACAATTTATAGAACAACTAACTAAATAAAATGAATATGATTAGATCAAATGGCCATCTATTCCGATGTATCTGTCAATCAATCAGTCAATCAATCAATCATTTACTCTCCAAATTAATCAATCATACTTGAGCCGTCGTGGTCGAGTGGATAAGTCACTCAACCGCGTAGCCAGGATTTATTTTTTTTCTTAATTTTTTTTTCTTTCTTTTCTTTTCTTTTCTTTTTTTTTTTTTTTTTTTTTTTTTTTTGGGGGGGGGGGCGGTTGTGAGCACGCGAAGTATAGGAAATTGCTGATGAGCAATAGAAGCGTGCTCCCCAGGGGGGTGAGTTCAGGGGGGGGGGGGAATTCCCCCCCCCCCCCTCCCGTGCGAAGCACGAAAACTTTGATGTTTGAGCAATTTGAGAGAAAGATAACGGCTCGTGTAGCACCCTTTTTTAGACGGAAAGTTAGTTCGACGCCCCGACTGCTTTTAAATTATTTGGACGCAATACTGCACTGTATGTAACAGGGGTGGGCGCGCTGGCAGGGGGGGGGGGGTCCTTCCCGCGCGAAGCGCGAAAGCTTTCCCGTTTTAGCAAATTTTGAGAGAAAGATAACGGCTTGTAGCAACTTTTTTTGGGTTTTTTTTCTCTCACTTCCCCCGCTTTTTCGCTTAAGTTGGCGTTTTTGTTTTTGTTTTTTGTTTTTTTTTTTGTTTTTTTTTTTTTTGGGGGGGGGGGGGGGGTTTCCGCGGCCCATGAAGCATACAAGGAATTTATTCCTACCGGGTACCCATTTACCTCCCATGGGTGAAGAGTAGCAAAATGTACTGATATTAATGTCTAGCCCGCCGGGTAGGAATACATTCCTTGTGTGCTTTAGCGCCTTAAATTGGTAGCTCGACTAAAACAAATAGTATATAGCGCTTTGTATGATCGGTAGAAAAAAAAAACAACAACAAACAACAAGCACTTCATAGATCTATCAACATTACTACATGTATTACTATTATACTTCAAGATATTTCATTTCATGATTTTAATTAAAGATTACTTGCTTTACGTTATAGAACCCAAAGGTTCAGAGTCACATGCCATCGTTGTTCCTAGGTCAGAATCCATTTTTTTTTTTTTTTGGGGGGGGGGGGGGGATGCACTCCTTTCCCAACTCCCATGAAAAATCAAACACAAGTTTTCGTCAGCAAAATACCTGCTGGCTGCCGACCAAACGGTCATAGTGCATATAGATCTTTCCTTTCTCTTGTTTCCTGGGTTTCCTTATTTTTTCATGAAAATTAGAATAAATTTCTCTTAGTGTCCGAAAGAAAAGGAGAGAGGTACAGAGACAGAGAGGGCGGAAAAAGAGGAGAGAGAGAGAGAGAGAGAGAGAGAGAGAGAGAGAGAGAGAGAGAGAGAGAGAGAAAGAGACAGAGAGAAAGAGAGAGAGAGACAGAGAGAGAGAAAGAGAGAGAGTGAGTGAGAGAGAGAGAGAGAGAGAGACAGAGACAGAGACAGAGAGGAGAGAAGCTTCCTGGAAAATGCACAATTTTATCCGCATTTTTGTTTAAAAGCTTTCTAAATTTAATTTCCCTCGTAATTGGTTAAGCATCCAATTAATGATACTTACAAGTACCTTTGACTAAGGAAAAAGTTGTTTTTCTTCCTTGAATTAAAAACTAAAAATGGGCTCACGAATTTTTTTCAGATGAATATTTAAAAAGAGAGAGAGAGAAAAGAACCATGACTAAAAACTTGTCCCATTACATCGTTATTGTGATACATTTTCAGAAAGTTGATGGAACTGGAGGGGTTTAATGTACTCGCAGTAGCCCTATACTTGACCCCATCCTACAAGACACTCATTGTCTCAATTACCATGTTAGACAATCACATCCGACTATAATTTCACCAGCATCTTTATTGACAGTTCAGTGTCCCAGTTAATAATGACTGACAAGAGTAGCTCACATTACAATTAAACTAATTATTTTCATGATTTTGATGGCACGGGTTGGGAATGTTAATACATTTTTAATTCACTTTTCTTGAAATCTGACCGGAACGGGGGCACCATGCCTGACAGCTGTTGCTCAGATTCTTCTTCAGAATCTATTTCTCTGGATTTTAGTGGATCAGGTTTAATAATCCACATGTAAACATCCTGGTCATTTATACAAATATAAGGGTATAGTCAGAGGCATAGCTACAGAGCATCCCTCAATCAAACATGGAGTACTGTTTTACCGAAGGTTCAGAATTCTGAAACGCAAATTTCCCATCGAAGGGGGTTCATAATTCCGAAAATGAAATAGGGTTGATCATTCTGAACATTTAATGCATTACTCCGAAATTTTGTTATGCCGAAGGTTCGTAATTTCAGAATTACGAACCCTATTCTTCGGTTAAAACGAATTTATGAAAGAGAGAGGACAAGAAAAGAGGATACTCTCCTTCATCCTGCCCCTATGGTGCTCCAAGATATTGTCCAGTGACAATTGCTCAAGGCTTTAGTTTGTCAAAGATATAAAACCAGAAATTTTTGCATGCATGAAACTTTTGCAAAATATGCTGTCATTAACAATCGCAAAAGTTTTATGTCGCAGAAGTTTGGGGGGTGGGGGGTGTTTCACAGGGGTAACCTCGCTAGTCATAAGGACCGCTATCCACAATGCGAGTTAAATGAATAGCGGTCCTTATGAATAGCGAGTGGACCTCGTTTCACAAAGAGTTAAGTTTGACTTAAAGTCTTGCGTAAGTGCCAATGTGCATACTGTATTAAACGCGCAATCTCATTGGTAGATTCCCAAAGTCAAACTTAACTCTTTGTGAAATAGCCCCCTGGTTTTACAGTATAGGGTTAGGGTTAGGGTTATGATTGGGTTTTAAGTTAGGTTTAGGGTTAGGGTTAGGTAAAGTAAAGTGTTAGCTCCAGGGTTGAAGGTAGGGATTGTGCTCCATCTACCTCATGACAACTATTCCCAAATAGGTTCACTTTTATCCAGTTTCTCTTTACATAGAATTCCGTTTAGAACCAATTTAATGTTAATTGACCTAAAGATTGTGCTCAAGGATCCGATGGGAGGCTGAATATAGATATCAACAGCCATCTTAAACTTTAATGTCTTCTTAAATAGCAGTGGTTCAACCTTCACCTAGTATACTGGAGTACATTGATATCTTTCAAGGATTCATGAACGTTCATCTCAATATCAAATCATATCTCACATTTCACCTTGCATAGAACACATGTCAATCTGAGATACATTTAGTCTACAACTGAATAATATCATTCACAAAACAAAAATGCAATTGCATGTCAAATTTACAGTTTTAATATTGTTGACAGTGTTACATATATCATTCTACATCCAGACCAGACCAGACCAGGTCCCGATATAACAAGATTTTCAATATCGACATGGTAATTTCCTTGGTCCCAAGGATTTCATTAAAATGATGTTCCAATGTATCACTACAAATTTGACTGGTCTGAATTTCATTGATAAAAATAGTATTTTTGTAAATATTTCATGTACACTTTTCAAACGTCTTCAATTAAAAGTTGAAGTTTTGTGGTAGTGATAAATTGAATTGAACGGCATACTGCTACATGTACTACAAACTTAGATCAAGTTGCATGTACATGCATAGACTATCCATGAGTGTGTGAAGAAGACTCTTACCAGTTTCTTTGGGTGCACATGGATAATACAGATGGTGTATTAATTCCATACGTAGTACATGTACATATCCATTAAAAAAAATCAAGCCTAAATACTATACAACCTATGCATCAGGATTTATGGAGTACATGATAGGCAAACAGCACATCAATTCAAGTTGAAAATTATATACAAAAGATGCATTCACATATTTCATTCACAAAAGCAGACTAAAATGTTATTTCGTAGAATTGGACAAATCTATTTAAATACAAAAAGTCATAAAAATAAAAAAAATACATTCCACCTTTAAAAAATTTGCATGTACAAAGCATGAATTCTCATTTCATAACCCCTTGTATTTTATGAGAAATCAAAAGTTTTCTAATAAAACACTTTTCTAAAAGCATTCCAGATGCAAACTTATCCTCATTTTTTTTTTTAAATTTATGTTTTTATTGAATTATCCTCAATTTTTCTATGTAATGCATTTATTCAATGGCAATTTTTTGGTTAGCTACTAAACATAATAATTGCTAAAAATAACAAGGTCATTCATAATAATAGAGAGCTTACGGCTTTCTACCTCTCAATTGCTGTTATGTATTTTCTTTCAAACTGTTTGCTGAGAGCCAGAAGGGCATTAACTTCTATCGACTTTTATGCAGAGTTGACCCCAGTGGTGTCACTTCGTATTCAAAGGTGTAACACATGATCGTTAGGGGAGTCAAAAATGACCCCCTACTCTGCACTGTTTCAAAAACATTTTCCACATAACATGACTCCTTTTAGCAGAAGAAATACAGGTACAAAATGGGCTCTAAGGACAGGGTATAGCCCTATTTTTTTTTACTTAGCGAGTGCAAATTCACAAAAAGTATCCAATTTTTGCAAAACAGGAACATATGCAATTATGCATTCTTGTTTGCGAACATTGGGAAGCTTCTTGCTCTTTCATTAAAAAAACAAACAAGAGTTTTTCTCAAATCTGCGAACATTGAAATGAACATCCCCCCAAATTACCCTCCTGCCCTCAAAATTTCTAACATGCTTGCCATAAGTCAATATGAAGTTACACCACCGGGGAGTTAACACCCTTCTGGCTCTGAGGAGATTAAATATTGACTTGTAAATATACACATGGAAAAAGACTGGTAAATATACACGTATCTGTTCTAAGTCTCCACCTGTTGTGAGGTACGTTGTTTGCGAGATCTTGCAGGTGTCTTACCCCGAGGCTTGGTCGCTTTCTTGACCGATCTTGACTTGGAAGGATTTACATTCTCCTCATCATTCTCACTGTCAGTTTCAAGAACCATCTGAAAAAAGAAAGAAAATAACATATGCAAATTTATTTATCTGAACAGAAAAAAATGAGACACGCAAAATACACAAAGTGCACCCATGCTGCAAATAATAAGTTACTAACAAGTCAATAACAAAGAGTCGATACGAAAATACTTTTAGAAAACAGGTAAGTTTTTTCTTTCTTTTTTCTCTTTAACATTCAAGTTTCCTGGACAATCAATATAAAACAGAAAGAAACAGAAAGGAAACAAAGAATAAAAAAAAGACGACCTACATTTAGATAACTGATCAGCAATATGTTACACTAATAGCTATTACCAATGAGAAGTTACTACTAGTACTAGACTTGTAGTAAACTTTCAGTTGAAATCATTTGACAATACATCAAGTTCAAGTCTAAGTTCAAAGATAACATCTAATAGCCTTAAGCGGCAGAGTTACAGGAGATTGCAACTCATGATTGATTGGTATTAAATTATTAACCCATTTCATGTCGTAGGTGCCGAATCCTGCCTGGAGATATGAGTGACATATATTTTGTATGGATGGACTAAGAATTGGTCCATGCTGAAACAGGAATGGGTAGATCAATGACAAATTTATTCCCATGAAGCCAGAGGAAGAAATAAATAGGCATTTTGAATCAAAATTCAAGTCAACACTTGAAAGTTAATCTATGACAATTGTTAAAAAACTTAGCAGCACAAAAGAGGTTAAAGGGAAGGTTGAGTTCTGGGAAAAGTGAAAAATAATTTGAGAGCTTTTTTCGTTCCTTTTGTGTCAGTTTGGAAGAACATCATTCGTTCCTTTTGTGTCAGTTTGGAAGAACATCAGAGTTAGAAATGTCCCCTGAAAAGGGTTACTCTCCAAATGCCCTCATATCAAAAATACGATAAAGAGCTGCCATGTATGTGCAGTCCCATATATCCATTTCTGTGTGCAGAGCACATGTTTGAAATTGGGTCAATTTCTTATCATTTTAATGATTCCAAAACCTCAGAGTATACACCCATTTGTATGCAGACATGATCAACCTTTCCCAATTGAGACAGTATCTTTCACAATGTAATAGCATGACCAGAACTTAACTTTATCTTTAAGTAACTCTTTGTTCAACATAGCCAAAGTTCATCATGACTCTACACATTACATTTCCTACATATCATGTACAGTATGTAAGAAGAATTCAGACTTGTTAAAGGAAAATGCTACTAAACCAGTTCAAATGACAATCAACTGCACTTTTGCAACCTATCATTTAGAGTAATTATGGTCTTTTTTCAAACACCCATTTTCCCCCTCTTTGCCTCAAATAAAAAATATTAATGTCTGTACAATTCATTCCACCGCTTTGATAATCTCAATGGGACTGTGTATGGCACATGATGAAAGTACATATCCTCACGATCATTTGATCCAGTCATTCCATGGCCACTAAATTATCTAACAGGTGTAATGTGGTATTGTTTCATGGAGGATTTGAATGTCTAATGACATCCAAGGTCAACACATTGCTCAGCTCTCCCTCATAAATATTAGTGTGTAATAAATGAATATGCAGTTTCCTAATTCATACTGAATCAATATTGAAAGTCACAGAAGAAGAAGGAGAAGAAGAGGAAGAAGAAAAGGGAGAAGAAGAAGAAGAGAAATAAGAAGAAGAAAAGAAGGAGAAGAAGGAGAAGGAGAAGGAGAAGAAGAAGAAGAAGAAGAAGAAGGAAGAAGAGGAGAAGAAGAAGATGAAGAAGAAAAAGAAGAAGATGAAGAAGAAGAAGAAGAAGAAGAAGAAGAAGAAGAAGAAGAAGAAAAAGAGGATGAAGAAGAAGAAGAAGAAGAAAAAGAAGAAGAAAAAGAAGAAGAGGAAGAAAAAGGAGAAGGAGAAGGAGGAGGAGGAGGAGGAGGAGAAGGAGAAGGAGGAGGAGAAGAAGAATAAAAAGAACTTTCACCTTTTACAAGGATTCAACCTTCTCTTTAAACTTTCTCTCTGAACTTTCTCACCTTCGGCTTTGGAGGAGGAGCAAAGAGATCGTCACTGTCCTCATCACTAGAAAATGGTATAGGAGCGGGGATCTTCTTACGCCCCTTTCTGCTCACCCTGGGGGCTGAGCCAGGGTCAGGTAATGAGGTATTGAGAGGATCAGGCTTGCGTCTGTTACCGACATCGTCGTCATCGTCATCATCATCTTCCTCGTCGCTACCACGGTTTAGATCCTTCTCCTTGAGTGTCCTGGCAGGGGTCTGCCCTTTCTTGCCTCGTCTCTTGGCTGCCAATAGAGGGAGTTTTAATCAGTTCCATGTAAAATGGCATGGAAGTGTCTTATTTGTAGTAACTTTTAATACAAAGCATTCAACTGTAAGATGACAGAGAGATTTCAGTGATAATCAGTGCATATCACCCTTTGTGCTTAGATGAAGCATGGAGATCTTCATAAAACAAAATGCTACAGAGAAATTCTCCCCGACAAGGTTGCTGACAAGGGTGATAAATATTTCAATGTATAATTTCAACTTGAAAACTTGCCTTGGTCCTCCAAAACCACATCCCGGGGATACCAAAAGGCTATATCCATACTTCACTCAATTTGGACAAACAACTATGTCAATGCACACTTCCATATTTCACTCAATTTGGACAAATAACTACTTCAATGCACACTTCCAACATGCAAAATTGCTTCAATCCTCAAAATCCCCCCCCCCCCAATATGTATTTCCTTTAATTTGGACTAAGGGTAACCAATTTTCTGCCGAGAAGCCTCGTATTAATGTTAGTTAACACTGATTTTACCTGCTGGTGTTCTGGCGTTCTTCTTAGTGAGTGCAGCAGCAGCTGACGATGCTTTGGATGCTTTCTCAGCCGTTGCATTCTCATCAGCTCCTTTGAGATGGAATTCATTCATCTTCTGTTCATAATCCTCAACTAGGACCTGAATTCAATTCAATAAAGTTATATCACAATGGGTTATAATCTTAAACAATAGTTAGTTTAAGCTCCTCATAGTTTTGTAGTTTTATATACCCCTTTTCTTGAAAAAAGCTGAAGTTGAATCTGGACTAAGTTAGTCTATTAATTCATGAAGGCTAAATGTCAACCATTAAAGATAAAGTTGAGTTCTGGTCATGAGACTGAACTGTGAAAGAAACTGTCTGAAACCAATTGGGAAAGGTTGATTATATAGCACATAAGAATTGCTGTATGCCGTAAGATTTTGGAATCATCAAAATGATAAGAAATTGACTCAATCCTGCTGAGAGTCACATGAACTGCACACAGAAATGTGTATATGGGACTACACCACAATTGTTCGGCCCGAACATTTCAGCTGTTTCTTGTCATATTCTGAATGTGGGAGCATTTGAAGAGCAATCCTTATCAGGGGACATATTTACTACGATATTCTTCCAAACTAACATAGAAAGAATGTGAAAGCTCACAAATTATTTTTTACCTTTCCCAGAACTCAAGCTTCCCTTTGAGTTCCATATGAACGACTGTAATTATGTACCCCCTCCCCCCCCAAAAAAAAAAAAGAAAGAAAGAAAGAAAGAAAGAAAAAAATTAAAAAGTCATGAAATGAGCAGGAGAAAAATTTCACTATGACAAGTGTGTTTTTTTTCCTTCTTCTTTGAAGTGACTCTAGTCACTAAACCTGGACTAAAGTTAATATCTTTTAAAGAATACTTGACACTTTGTTTGAGGTTAACTTTGCCTGACCTTTGTTTCTTGTTTGACAGCTTTCTTTGCCTTGGAGATGATGGTAGTGAAGTAACCATAGACCTCCGCATCAGCAAGCTTATCAGCGTAGCAGGCAACATTCTCCTGAAGCTTACGGAATCCCTTGTCGTTGAAGTTCAGTAAGGACAGACAGAAAGCTAGCTCACGAACTTGAGCTTCAGATCTTGAAAAAGAGAATGGAAAGATGTGCATTGTAAGAAATTTCAAAGTCAGCACTGGAAGTTGAACTAAAGTTGAACCTAGCAAGCAATATTCTCATGAAGCTTACAGAATCCCTTCTTATTAAGTTCCCTAGAGACAGATAGAAAGCTAGCTCACAGACTTGGCTTCAGATCTTGAAGAGATCACCGAATGTAAACTGAGCTTTGGAAGTTGAGCTACAGGAAACTTGATTCTATTCAAGCAAGTGTTAAACTGATAGTCATGGAGAAGCATTAGCTTGCATGAAAAAAAGGTTGTTGCTTTTGCTTTTTAACAATTCCTAGGCTCTTGCTAGTTTACTGACATGGCCTAATTTTTCTTTCTTACCTGGTAGCCCTGAAACGATGACACAGTTTCTCTACCAGGGACTCGGCCTGTTTATCTTTCTGAATGAAGGAGAGAAGGTACCTGAAGGAGTACAACATAGAACAGAAAAATAAAACATCAACATAAAACAGTAAAAAACACAAAAAGAATAAAACACAAATATAAGGAACAAAAAAAATAGATATTAAAGGGATTCAGTAACTTTGTGGAGGCTGGATATAGTAAATTGTTGAATTTTGATATCTGTCTTTTATATAATGATGTTCAGAAGGATAAATAAATAGCCAGGCATAGAAAGGTTTTCAAATATATAATGCTATTATTAAGATATCTATGACTGAATACACCCATTTACGAAAGCGTATGGCCATACGCTTTAGTCTAACATGGAGTCCATGGGGGAAAATGAGTCTGGCAGTTCCGGTCACTTGCATATGTTTACTTTTGTGAAGCGCATGATGATTTTGAAGTGCTTTTTTTTTCCCTGGGCTTCATTTTTACACCATATTACATACAGTGATAGCATGTAAGACCAGGCAGCTCAGACTTTATCAAGCCTCTATAAAGTTACCAAATCACTTTAATATGGGAGCCGTAAGTAGGGTGATCCAACACATGCTCCGGCGACATTTGCTGTGAGCTTTATTCTGTCAAAGATATAGGGTTCGGATCGGAGTTGCCATTGGGTTTTATGTTAGGTTTAGGCTATAGATTTTGGGTTAGGTATAGTATTTGGTCCGGGGTTGAAGTTAGGACTTTGGTTAGTGTTCGAAAATGACAGTGGAGCATCTGTCGCTGGAGTGTGTGTTGTACAACTGTGACTTGATCAAGGTCAAGAATGGTCCCCAGACATTGATGACTAGGGCCCCCATTTCATAACAATAATTGTTATAAGCTACTGAAATCCTTGAATCTGACTGGCTGAGAGCAAATTTGTCATAGAAATGGGGCAGTTGTTTAACAAGTTTTATGAAACAGGGCCCTGATCTGAATAAGAAAAGTCTGTACAGACCCACTAACACACACAGGGGTAAACAAGATGCCAATTGGTTACTGGTAATCCCAGAAGAGTTGAGCATGACCATAAAATGCGTTTGATCATTGTTGTAATAGGGCTTGTTCAGACAACAGGTAATACATACAAATATCAAAACCCTACATGAAACATGAAAAGAGGCATACATCACTAACCTAAGGATTGTCTTGAAGTCCTCCTCCGGTAAAGCTAGTTCAGGATCTGAGAGTCTACTGATTACATCTGGAAGGATGTTGTACACAGCATTACCCTACATAAATCACAAATCACATACACACATCTCTCAAGAATAAACATTGGTTAAAGTAGTTTAGAATTTTCTACAGGTCTAAATGAATCTGATCTGCATTCTCAAACCGGCAACAATTATTGTTATTTTTTGAATATCATATAGTTTAAGACAATTCAACATGTATATCAAATAATCCAATGTGAAAGAAAATTACAAAATGCAACAAAAAAATTGCCAATTTGGACATGAAAATAGACATTATAAACTATTATTTGATTGGAATAAACCAGTTCGTAATTACAATTTGCGCGTGTGCAGTTAAAGGTCAATTGTACCGAGTACAATTGAACTTTATATAATGTCAATTTGTGTGCTCTACGATGTGCCTACTAGTATGACTTTACATGTTAAACAAGTAGTGCGTCCACCAAAACAATTGCTCATGCGTGCACAAATTTGGGTCACTTCAGGGTCGTTTGTACCATGAACTAATTACCAACATGCTTACTGTAGGTTACCTATAGTTTTTCAAATGATTAAAGAAAATAAATAGAAGAAAATGAGGGAGCCTACCTTCTTTGAGAGCTCAAAAAAGAAGAGTTTGGCTAGACTAGCGATGCGGTCCTCGCTGTCGATGATGCAGGAGGCCATCTCACTGATCTGACCTTTGACCTTGACCATGTCGTTGAGAATCAGATGGGTCAGGACCATGAGGGTGTTCTTACGGACTTGAGCAGAGGGGTCACGAAGCCTGTCAGGGAGAGATTCGTTATTTGGTTTAACATTTTCAAGATAAAAATATGTTATATCATCCAGAGCCTACTGTATAATACAAATGGATCCGATTTAAAAAAATTTATATTTCATTTGACAATAAACTTTAAACATGTGAATCTTCATGGCTGAGCTCCCCAATATTCACATATGTATGCACAACTAGAAAATAGACAGATGATCAAAAGATAATTAAAGATATAATTAGATTGATGGAAAAGTAATGTGTCTAATATTTATATCATTTTTTGAGTTTTTTTTTTTAGCCTGCGATAATAAAACTTGTCTTCACTGCAATATTTTAAATTGCACTTAGGAGATAAATATGTGCATAAAAACTGATAAAATAGAATAGCTCTATTTCACATTCTTACCTTGCATACATGTTGGCAGTCCATGGCTCAATGAGATTAGGAAAGCGGAAGGTGAGATCTCCAACTGCTATGATTGTGTTTGCTCTAATGATAGCTTCTGGGGCCTACAGACAAGGATGCAATGCAATACAGAGATGAATAAGTCTGGGCCCTGTTTCATAAAACTTGTTTATCAATAACAAGTTACAATAACCGTTATAAGCTACTGAAATCATTGCATTTGATTGGCTGTGAGAAAATTTGTCATAGAAATGTGGTAGTTGTTACTGATAACAAGTTTTATGAAACAGGGCCATTATACATTATATATCATGGACATTGAAAATAAAGTAGAGTTTTGGTCATGCAATTACATTGTGGAAGAAACTGTCTCAAAGCAATCGGGAAAGGTTGATTATGTCTACATAGGAATTGTTTTCTACTGTGAGGTTTTGGAATCATCAAAATGATAAGAAATTGACCCATTCTCACTGAAAGGCACATGTACTGCACACAGAAATGGGAATATGGGACTGTACAAAAATGTGGCATGAATGTTTGGACTAAACACTTCAACTATTTCTCGTCATATTTCGAATATGGGGGCATTTGAAGAGCAATCCTTTTCAGGGGACATTTCTACTATGATGTTCTTCCAAACTGACATGAAAGAAATGAGAAAGCTCACAAAATAATTTTCACCTTTCCCAGAACTCAACCTTCTCTTTATGGGTTTGACATTGCTCAGCAGAATATAAAACTTGTGTATTATATGCCCTGTTACAATCCTACTATCAGATGATTAGCCAATTTCAACTTTCTAGGTCTAAAATTGATTTCATAGGTAAAACAGCTTTTGACATCTTATTTTCAATATCACTTCAATAACATGGTGCAGAAGACGAAAATTCTAAAATATGATACAAAATCATGTACATAGCATAAGAGCAAAACTAACCAGCAGTTAAGTGTCTAATGGACTTAACCACAGGAGGCTGATTTTTGCTGTATGCCATATATGCAGGGGTCTTGTTAGTGCATAACATCCTTGGTGCTTAAATACCAAGGGTGAGGGTGGGTGGGGAGGAATTTCAGGAAAAAAGGACAAATTATCCTGACAGAGGTAATAAATTCATCACACCATAATTTCAAGTTGCCAGTTTACTCTGATCCTCCCAGACCCCCCCCCCCCCCACACATCTCAGGGGTTGCTCAATGACCATATTTCACTCAATTTGGAATGTGGACCAAGATATTTCTTGGGGGGGGGGGGGAGGGGCTGCCTAAAATTGTTATCTTAACATACCTTCTCCAGGACAGTGAAGAGGAGCTGCAGCTGAGCTTCACAGAACTCTGCACTGACCAGCATAAACTTAGCCAAGGCTAGGCTAGCAGTGGCCCTCAGCTCTGGGCTTGAGTACTTGACTGGGTTGCTACAGATCAGGACTACCAGGGGCTTCAGAGCTCCAAGCAGATTGGGTCCTATACATCAGAAAGAATGAATATAAATAATCAGTACACTAAACACAAGTGAATTGTGCAGAGAGATGAAACAATGAATGACAAATAAAACTGATGTACAATGAGATTTTTCCATAGCACATAAGTTGCTGTTTATTGAAAGTGTACAAGGGTAAAGGCATGTTTTTTTTGTTTCCTCTTCTTTTTTTTTCAGATGTCTTTTTTCTATATTTAAGTAGCCAAATAAATTGCTTTTTCTTAGAAATGTTAGAAATGCAAGAAACAGGAAAGTCAAAAGGAATAAGTCACGAACAAAATTTAATCATGACTAAAAACGTCGATAATTGATAATCATAACAGATACAATGATGATTTTGATTATGATGATGATGTTGATGATGATGACGATGATGACGATGATTTTTTTTTCTTTGCCTCCTTAGAGGATTTATTTTATATTCAAAGTTTACAACTCAATATAACATTAATCATACATAAATGACACAAAAGTTAACTACAAAACTGAAACCGACTTACACACATCAGGTTACATTTTCCAGTAAACTTCAACAAATCCTTTGGTGATTCATTTTTTCTTTTTGTTTGTATTCTTTCCCTTCTGCTCCTTATATTTCTATTCTTTTTTTTTTCTGATCTCTCTTTCAAACCTACACAAATGACACATTCAAATGAACTTCAACAATTCCTATGGTAATTCATCATTTTTCTTTCTGCTATATTGTATTTCTATTCTCTTTCTGATTTTCTTTCAAACACATGTTTCAGTACAAGATCTCTCCTATCTTTTCCACCTTTGTTGCGTTCCAAAATAACTTTTTGGTGCGTTCCAAAATAACATGACGATTATGATGATGGTGACGATAAGGATGAAGAGGATGATGATCACCTACCTGTCACAATACTGGTATCACAGATGCGTTTGATAAACTCTCCCTCAGCATCTTCAGCAGTAGCTCCAGCTAAGCCCATCTCATCTTCTATGTTTGCATTATCACCTTCACTCTGTAGTTAACAAACAAAATCAAAAAAAGTAAAAATCATAAAATATCTTTCAGGTAATGCAAAGACTGATTCTATCTAAAATTGATACAAGCTCTAAAGCTCTAGATTCAGTGTTAAAATACTTTTCTGTTCACGGTTGCTCATTTTGGAATTGCAATTGTAATTTACGTAAGATTTTTGGCATGAAAATATTGATGTATTTTTTTAGTTTCTTAAAGGGAAATCCAACATTAATGGAAAGTTGCTCTGAAAGGAAAAAAATCGGTGAAAGTCTGAACGAAATTAGTCAAGCAATAAGAAAGTTATGAAGTTTTGAAAGTTGTAATCACTATACATATAGCAATTTCAAATGGGCCGAATAGGTAATGTCACTGTGATGTTGTTGCGGACAACTCCTCCAATTGCTCCAACACACATTATGACTAAAATGTTAATTTGAGATTCGCATAGATGTAGTGGGCTCATTTTGCAACATCCATTACTTTCTTATTCCTTGTCCGATTTCTTTCAAACTTTCACCATCATGTTTTTCTTATTTTTCTGCTTTCACATAAATCATTTTATTACCAAGGTTGGATTGCCCTTTAACAAGACTAAATCACTCACTGCTCCTGCATTTTTTTGTGCGATCAACACGTACATTATGGCATCACCCCTACCTGTTAATATTCATCTAAATACAGGAAAATCAAAATTAGGAAGTTAAATTAGGAATAATCAAGTCCATACTGCACACAACACGTGTTCACAATGTAGATGAAAACTAGCGACTTTTCTAAAGTCAGAACAAAAAATTAAAAGAAAGACCTAACTCTCTTGGCTTGACTCTGACCAATACGGCATACAGAGAACAAAAGAAAAACGGGGGAAAAAATATACTCTAGTCTAAGAAATGCAACATTTGCCATTATCAAAATCAGCATTTATGTAAATCAATGTTGACAAGATTGGAGAAACTGAACTTTAATTCAGAAGGAAATGATATTTCTACCATAAATTATAACGCATGTGATAGGCACTTTTACAAAAGTACAACTTTGTAGAAAGCTTACCTTCGCTTTCTCCTTCTTGTCCTCCTTCTTCTTTTCCTGAACATTGTGTCTTCGTTTGAGCTCACACTGCACCATCACATCAAGGTGTATCAATTGCTGAAGGGCAATCTGACCTGAGATAGCCATCAAACGAGATAACAAACCTGATGGACAACCAGTCGTTGAGGCTAAAGAGAAGAGAGAGAGAGAGAGAGAGATACTTGATCACATCATGTCAAGGTGAATAAACTTCTGATAGCTATGAGACAAGACAATAGACCTGGTGGAAACCATTCTTTAGATCTAAAGAGCTAAGTTGATTCATCTTCATGTATGTTGAAATAGTATTCCCTCGTCAACAGGAAAATGTCTACAAGAAAGTTTACAACAAGTCTTATAGGAGTTTAAAGAAACGTAACCATCTAGGATGTAGCAGAGTAAAATATTTGATGCATCATCCTATTATGTTGTACATGTATTTTGCACACATTCAGGAAACTGTTTTGATGAAAAGCAAAAATGATTATTGTGACTGACTTTTGCAAAGACACATTCAATATACTGGAATGAAGATCAGATGTTTTGTTGGCACATGGTGTCGACATCAGGAAATTTGTCTTGTCTGTCGACATGTACAGTGAAATTTAGGGCCAACGATGGCCCTAGCCCCTATAAAAAAATAATGAACCAAACTCTCCTTACTTTTTCCTTCTTCCTCTGTTGTCTCTTCTGTTGCCTCTGAGGATGTTTCTTGGGACTGTTCTCTGCTAGCCAGTAACACAGCAGCCAGGCGTTTAAGCATGTCACCGCAGAGAGTGTCGGGTTGTTCCGCAAGGCGGTAGATGGTCTTCACAGCAGTCTCGGCCAGTGGTACCCAGTACTTGTTCTCTAGTTGGGTCATACCTGGTATTGGAGGAGGGTTTTCAGATGGCCTTTGTATCATGGTAAACAACACTCTTTCATTGGATCTGATATACTATAACCAAGCTTTATAGGAGTGATTTGTAAGTATTTCATTATTTTTCACATGCGCTCTTCTAGAGACTCGCCAGAGCTAAATCACTCACTGTTCCTTACTTTCACTCCCTCTTATAATTAGCACATTCCTAATAGGGTACTAATAAGATTACATCACATACTACTAGACAATGGATATGTGCTGTATGGTTTGGGTAAAAAAAAAATGCAAACAAGTCTCACAACTATTATCGGAACCAGAAGGATTTGTGATATTGAATATTTTTACTCCATAAAAGACTTAATGCATCTGAAATCATATTAAAGAATATTCCTGAAAACAGAACATATTCCTCACTATCTCCCAAATGAAACAACATGTATGGTTTCCATCTCTGATGACTATGGACTGTATTCTACTAATTTAGTTAAACCAGATGCAAGGACTAAAGTTGTGTTTAACTCTTTGCCCTGTGCATTATGAAACCCAAGGCAGCTGAATTATTTTCAAAGGCGATGTGACCAACCAGTACTCAGATGCATGGGTGGAAAAAATCCAGTGTAAACGACGACCGAAAATGCAATGCAACGAAAGCTATGTGTATTTCATGCATCGGTGCACAGGATTAGAGCGTGCATGCGATCATGCAATTGAAAAGGCGCTATTTCTTTTGTTCGTATGGAGTGTCGACTGTAGTCGACAGAAGCGAGCCCGCGCTGGTTACAGGAGTCGACAGTAGAGGGAAAACGGTTAACAAAGGGAAAACGTGGACCTCAGTCTAACTTCCTTTGTTAAATTTGACTTTAGAATGAGCTTAAACATTGGGATTAAATTTTAGTAGAATATAGGCCAAAGTATCAAAGTCAACCACACCCCCCACATTCACCAACACTGAACTACTCAATGTATATGTACAATTTCAGGTTCCTTCTTTTTTTAAACTGCATATATTTTCATCAGAGAGTGACCTGTAACCTATGACCATATCCAGGTCAACTCAATGAAGCAATTTATACTAGTACACAGAAAACACACTGCCAAGAAGACAGGGCCATCAACAGTCATGATGATGCAGTTCAGCTGCAGCAAGACCTAGATGCACTACAAAAATGGGAAAGGAAATGGCTAATGACATTTCATCCCGGGAAATGCCAGGTTCTTCACATCTCCAAACGGAAGAAAAAAGACCAACATCGCCATACATACACAATCCATGGAACAGAACTAAAGCCTGTTGAATCTGCCAAGTACCTAGGTGTTGAGCTCTCGAGTGATCTCTCCTTTGACAGACATATTGACAGCATTACCAAAAAGGGAATGAAGACACTGGGCTTCTCAAGGAGAAACTTGCCTGGTAGGTCATGCTCCAGGGAAACCAAAACCGCTTGTTACAACACAATTGTTCGACCTATAGTACAGTATGCAAGTTGCGTGTGGGATCCCCACACCAGCAAAGCCATTTCAAAGGCGGAATCTGTGCAACGGAGTGCAGCTCGCTATGTGATGAACAATTACTCAAGACGAAGTAGCGTCACAACCATGATTAATGAGCTTCAGTGGAAGACTCTTCACCATCGTAGAGCCTTGTCAAAAGTTACTATGATGTACCGAATCACCAACCATCTGACTGACATCCAAGATGACCAGTTGGTACCGCTAAACACTCCAACCAGAGGTCACAGCAAGAGATTTCTCATCCCACGTTCACGCACATCGCTACTGAAGGATACGTTCTTCCCAAACACCATCCGTTTGTGGAACGGTCTACCCGAGAACGTGGTCATCTCACCATCAATCGACATCTTCAAGACATGAGTCAAAGATGTCGTCATACACTAACTCAAAATATATGAGAACAATTTGTATATAGTGTAAATGCGTTCGTTTTTGGAATTATTATTTTTTTAATAAGTTTTCGAGCAATACGTTTAATTGGCTGATAGACAACCAACTGCTGTGCGACAATACTCCTTGGAGGTTTATGCACACTACTGGAAGAAGAAGAAGAAGAATACCTGAATAACGCTGGCCATCTTATAGTTAATTTAAGAGTACTTCTAACTGGTCCTCTGATCATGACATGATCAGGAGTGTTTATAATAGTGTAGTGTAACAAAGCAATTTCGAAATTTTCAAGAAAAGCATGAAAATTGTTTACATGTACATTCATAATGACTTACCCTGGACAAGGATATCACTGAGTTTGCTGAAGATCTCATGAGTGCTGGCAAACCTGAACTGCTCCTTACCGCTCAAAACTTTAGGCTGTAACAAAATTATTTAAAATTGTCATTACCCTTTTATTCTTTGTTTTTTAAAGTTTTGGTTGCTTGCTCGCAAAGATAACGAGTTATATATGAAGATATATCATTCTTCGTATAATGAACCTAAGCTCCAAACAAGTGTGTCAAAGGCAAAAAAATTGCATAATGGTGAGAGAGTTTGCTTTATTTTCAAACTTGAGTGACTATAAGCAATAAACCTACAGGTACTCTTGTTTTGATCACAATGTCTTCATCCTCCAGAATGCATACCGGTTAAGATTAGCATTTTGATGTGCTGTCAATGGACATAAAGCTTGTTAGAGTTTCATTCGGTCAGTAGTTCTTCCAGGACCTAAGATGATCCCAATCTACTTCTTCTCCCTGATTATTGCATATTGCCCTATTTATCAATGATTTAGACTATTCTAAGTCACAATTTCACTCTTGAAGGTTCATTTTGTGACGATTGTCAAAAAAACGTGGTGGATTGGAAGTGCAGAGATACCAACCTCCCAGAGCACAAGTCAGTAATGACAAAGCTGAAAATCAGTAATTTTTTGTTTGATTTCTGGTCAGGAAATCGTACTGCCCATACTTTGACAATTTCCTGTAGAAAATACAGGAAATCCGTAGTAGTTGGTATCTCTGGAAGAGGTTAACAAGATATTGGATCGGTACAAGTGATTCCATCATTTGAAAGCTGCACATACCTTTTCATTGCCCACAAGTTTGAGTAAAGCAATGCAAGTGTCCTTGGCCAGGAGAAAGTCTTTCTTTCCTCGTTCTCCCAAACCCTCAGACACCAGCACCTCAACATTGCTGTGAATGATGCCTGGATCAGCACTGGAAGAGATTACAAAGAATTACCATGAATGAACCTCAAGCAAACATGTACTGTTGAAACTTGGGAAAATAAGTGAATCATTATATTCATCACATGGACCTGTCGTTATTCTTTTCCAAACAGTAAATAAAACAAATTTCTATGGAATCATTGTCTCATATTCAATGATCCAGTTTGTAATTTGAGCATGGTACAAATGACCCTGTAATGACCCCAATTTGTACGTGCACGCACATCTGTTTTGGTGGATGCGCAACTTGTTTAACAAGTAATATTATACTGGAGGGCATATCATGGTGCGCACACTACGAAAGCATATAAAGGTCAATTACTCAAATGACCTTTATCTGCACATGCGCGAATTGTAATTATGAAGAGGCTTATTAGAAACTATCCCTTTCCGATAGGTGGAATTCCCATATCTACGCGTACCATAATGGTTCTACAACACATGCTCTGACGCCATTTGTTCCTTGGTCAATTCCCTAACCATATCCTTAACTGCAACCCTGAACCAAACACTTAACCTAACCGTAAGCAAAAAACTCTAAACTTAACCCAATTGCAACACTAACCCTACGTGTATACCCCTTACAAAATAAAGCCCAAAGCAAATGTCCGATCATCGTTACAAGTAAGGAAGCAACATACCAAGCAGCCATTCCAAGCAGCTGTAATGCTGCCCTACTCTCTGCAGGTGATGTCTCTGGATGTTTCATGGTAAAGAACTCCCAGAGGATCTGAGTGGTCTGGGTGGGGAGTTCCCCACTCTTGGTGAACTCCGCTACCATCTCTTCCAATGAGGTCAGCTCCCCGAGGCTGGCCCCACAGGTCAGGTGCAGCAGGTTACGCACTACTGTCAGACTTCTCGCTCTGTCTCACACACACACACACAAGGATAAACAACAATAACTGAAAATGTACTATAAACCTTCTGTTAGTACGACAGATTGATTGTTACAATGAATAAATGTGATTTATATGACACAGAGAAATAAATCTGGGCAGTTAATTGACAAATTGCGCGTCATCTGATCTACATTCTTTCTACTATTCATAGGCGCTTCTCCAAACGTGCAATATTTGTCAAACGAAAATGGATGATGCATGTTTGATCACAGGATATTGTTATGTTAGACAATATTTATTCCATTGACATGTGTGTAAAATTTTTTTTAAAAGGGAAGAATGTTGATAAAATGTCTTTTCCTACAAACATCCAGTTGGAAACCATGCAAGCAGACATGTCCATCCTCCTTACCTGACGGTCTTTCCACTGGGGCTGAGGTAGAGTCTCTTGTACGCCGTCACCACCGCATCCTTGATGGACTGTTCCTTGGACCAGATCAGCCCCATCATACGACGGACACCATCGGCTGCATTGGACACCCCAAACTCGTGGGCAGTGACAAAGAAACTGACTGCTTCCAGGATGTCAGTGGTCTGCTTGGAGGATAGCAGCTCACAGACAGTCGGGACACACATCTTGACCATACCAGCAAACTTTACACAATCCTATAGATAACGGGAAGAAAACATAATAATTATGGTTCTACTTGTACGAGGCATGTACCAATGTAAGAAATACATAGACGGGGGAACAATTCACCTATGGAAAACTCAGAAAGATAGATTTGGTAAAAAACAAAGAAATACAAAAAAGCTGTTGCAAAATAAACCTCACATTTACTACAGAAAATCCCCAAAGAACTCCCGTGAAACAAAAAATATTATATCCATTCTTACAAAATTGAATAAACTGAACTTGAACTTTAGATCATGCCTCATGCAAACTTATAATTACTGAACACAAAGCAAGTATTTTTACTATGACACTTTATTGCGCTTTACTCCAACATTTCGAGCACAAAGCATTCTGGAGAGTTCACTCACAGACAAGTACTGGACAAGGATCTGTTGTTTGCTGAGTTCATTGACCACAGCATTATCTGCTTCCTGGACATCGGTCATCTTGACCTCTGGCTCTCCATCCTCACCCATCTTGACCAGGTCAGCGGGGTTGTATTCCCCGTCAGGTACCGGGGTTGATGCTGTTGATCCTACAACAATGGAAAAATACAATATTTTTCCACTACAAAGACCCAAGTGGTGAGCATTACGGCACACCTCCAGGAATTTAGTGATATCTTGGAAAAACGAACATTATTCACTTAGAAAGCATGGGGAAGGCCAGTGATTAAGAAGACATTAGGAAGAATAACATAACAACATTTTTAGGCAACAACAAAAATTAAATATGAATTTCCCTATAGCAAATCTGAAAAGAGCTCATGTAAATGAGCGAAAAAAAAAAAAAAGAATGAGAGAGAGAGAAAATTTTATATTTAATTTACACGACTGGGTAGAAACTGGGAAGCATTCTTACCAAGGTAGATAGACTTGAGCATCTGAAGGAGACCTTTCCCATCAGAAGAAATATCTTCATCCTCTCCGTCAGATCTACAAAGAGAAAAATATCAAGATACAAAAGAGTTAGGGCCATGGTTTGAGGAACAACCAGAAAGGTTACTTGACAAGAACAAAAAAAATCAAACACAATGAAAAGGCACAAAAACACAGAATCGATGGGGAAACAGTCATATTTCAACAATCACAGGTGACAAAAACAAAGAGAAAACTTGGGATACTCTTGGAAGGAGCAAAACAAACATACCATGCTAAGACAAAACAGGCAAGGATATGAGTTCTTTTTAGCCAATAAGCCTGAAACAGGCCTGAAACAGAGAGGTGACAGGACCTTCACAAAGGCTGAAAGCAGGCAAAAGTTTGAAAACTGGCATCCATGATAAAGTTCCCCAAAACATGAACCATCGCAAAGGTCTGAACACCTCCTGGCTTAAAGGAATTGCACCTACTCCTCATATCATGCTCTACATGTACATGTAATGACTTGAATGCAGCATGAACTTTTAAGAGTTGGTCAGACTTGTCCGATAGCGATAACAGAAAGAAGATTTTCAATTAAAGGTACACCCTACTATATGGTGTGTACATGTGAGTGTGCTTGTGACTGGTAATAATAGGGAATACCTTGAATGAAAAATTGTGTTGTCCTTATCGGACAAATGTGACCAGCCCTTTACTCATTGAATGATGAGTAGACTTACCCAGCTTCCTCTACAGTGAGGGCAGTGAATGCCTGATGATCAGGCCAGCAGCTCTGGGCAGATTGAAGCAGTCTGATGGCCCTGGTGTGCTGGGACTTGTCAAGGAGTTCAATGATCTCATCGATGGTGCTGCGAATAAAAAATTTAAAAAAAAAATTACAAATCCAGTGTATAGAGGAAACAAATAAAACCTGAATTGGTGCCATGGATTTTGTACAAAAAGACATGCAAAATTTATTTTGAATTGTCACATATCTTGATAAAACACAATTACAAAGCTGGTGTACAGATGGGCCATCCATCTCAATATCACAAAATGAAGTGAGCAAATGTTATGGATTTCGTACAATAGTCATAAACCTGAGTGCCAAAACTTTAAGAATGTCATATATTCTTGTGAAAAGCAAAAACAATCACAACTGATGTTGTTATCAATTTTTGTTATAATCATTGTTACTATGATAACTACAGTTACCATCATCATCATCATCATCATCATCACATCACATCATCATTGTCATCATCATTATATAAGGCTTCACTTACTCCAAAGGTGATGCATCCTCTGATATCTGGACCAAACTTTCCTCATTCTTGGCCTCTAGGATCTTAATGATGGTAGTCTTGATCTCAGGCTCCATTGCTGTCCAGCTCTCAACCGGATTCCTGCTCACATCTACGAGGAAGATGTTTGAAACCACATTGAATATTTGCTAGATTTTCTGTTATGTTCCTTTTTACAACAGAATGATATATTTCAGAAAACATATAAAGAAGGTGAAAGACAGAGAAAAGAGTAATATGAACATACATGTACACAGGAAGAGAGAGATGGGGGGGGGGGGGGATGAAGAAAAAACAAAGATGGGGAGAGAGAAAGAGGGACAGAGTGAGGAAGATAAAGATATGTTTTTTAAGAGAGGAGAGGGAAAGAGGGAGACAGAGAGAGAGAGAGAGAGAGAGGGAAAGAGAGAGACAGAGAGAGAGGGAAAGAGAGAGACAGAGAGAGAGAGAGAAACAGAGAGGGGAGGGAGAGAGAGAAACAGAGAAGGGAGGGAGAGAGAGATATATTAATAGAGAGATAAAGAGAGAGAAAGAGAGAGCAAGAGAGAGAGAGAGAGAGGGGGGGGGGAAGAGAGATGGGAATGGTGGGCAGCAGAAATTCCAAGATCAAAGACCAGCAATGCGTGAGATTTTCCGCACATCAGTGCCAGGTAGGCGAGGAACTGTATGCTCGCCGCGCGGTATGTGTAATATATATGGGCATAGGCTGTGAGGCCAGGCGTGAGAAAGAGATCTTTGGGCGTGAGTAAGAGCCCTGATGCGTGACTGTCATGCCTAATGCGTGAGACTTGGTAGGTCTGGGGTTGAGAGGGCAAGACAATCACAGTTCCTACATCATAATTTCCCTTACTTACCATTACCAACTGTCTCTGGTTCATCAGGCATCATTGCTTTCAGCTTCTCTTGTTCTTTCTCCAGATTGACCTGCAACTCCTCTGCAGACAGCTTCACAGATATTAACAAAATGAACCACACATCGTTAATAAACAGATGTAGCCTACTGCAAATAAACTTTTTATACTATGATAATAGAAAAATGTGAGAGGAAAATGTGTCAACTATCAGCTACCTCCCACTTCCAAGATTGACCAGGCTCTAGCATTGCTCAAACATAACACAGTAAGCCACCGTTAAAAAAAAAATCACTGGAGCGAAGTGCGTTTTGTATTTCAGTATCTTATAACACACAGATAGGTGAATATGTTATGGGATTTTGTTGCAGACAGCTACTTTTTTCCACCTCCATTTGCCATTCATTTACATTTTAAAAGCTTTACTTTGCTGCAGAACTAGTTTTGAAGGCACTTTACTGTGTAAAGTGTCAACAAGGCATTGTGCTTCAAAAAGAAAAGAATTGCTTATACACACAGAATACATGAGATTACATGATGATCTCATCAGGTTTAAAAGTTTTTAATGGCATGACAGTAAATAGGTGGACTATCCACCAACCCACAGAATAAGGTTAGTATCATGCAGGCTTTTCAGCACGAAATTGTTTATCCTTGGTCAACATTCAATAAAGAAATAAGGCTTTGTGGCATCCCAGATGGAGATCTGATAGGACCAAAGCAATTCTAAAGGTTGAAAGTAAGCACTGACTTACGTGTACTTACTGTATTGGTCAAAATCGAGTGATATGTGGCCTTGTGGCATCCCAGGGAGATGGTCTAGGAAGACCAAAACTATTTTGCAGGTTGAAAGTATGCAATGACATATTTTACTACCCTTGTCTGTACCCTTGTCAGGGGAAAAATTTGCCCTTTTTTCTTAACAAGTCTTCCATGCTTGGTATAAGTACAAAGGGTGTAATGAACTGATGAGAACCCTTGAATATCTGTATTATACTGCATTTAAAATCACGGTCGATCATTTACCGAATCACAACACTGAACCTCACGTGGCTGATGATTATTTATCGTTGCTTCCGACACTTTACCTAACAAAAATTGTTGGCCTACATTGGCACTATCTGAATTTTAGTGTAAAATTGTTACTTTTGAGTGCTAAAGATAACAGAAGCTTCAGGGATCAATTAGAGTACCATGCCTGTATGACACACACATCACTGCTGTCAAAATCTTTTATTCTTACCTTGGCTGCAAATGGGTTACTGGTGAGGAAGGCAGAGATCAGCTGGACAGCTCCCTTACGCACAATGCTAGACTTGTCCCTGAGACGTCCGATGGTGAGCTCCATGACGGTGTGCTGACGGGTTAGAGGAATGGCACGTTCACGACACAGATGAAGCCACACCTGCAGGGTGCGACTACGGCTGAAGGCATTGACATCATGGATATGGTCCTAGGAGGAACGAACACCATAATCATGTATGCCAAATCAAAAAATTAAAAACAGCATAGTATCTGGGCATAGACAATACAGCACAACAGAGGGCAGAAATTTGTCTACTTGGGAATTTGTCTACTAGATGGAATTACCAATTTATGTGTGTACACATATAAATCTTGCATGCAGCAAAACTCAAGTCCCACACAGAACTTACTGCGAGAGACATGGGATGTGTTCGGTCATCTTTCAGATGCATAATTTATGACTCTTCCTTACGGGACTTGTTGGTTGTAAAAGTGAAGTCCACTCTCTTTTATTGACAATACCTATTATCAGGAAAATAGCTGAATGGTGTCAAAGCTCCCCATGAGAACTCGAGAATATGTGTCTTCATAAAGTAGAATTGTTAGATTCAAATCAATATTTCATTTTTTATTTAAGAATACCACGCTATAGGGCATTGATATTTCTAGGCAATCAGCAAAGATATGCAACAAACGTTTTGAAGATCTTTCAACAACAAAAATTTCAAAGA
The DNA here is from genome assembly GCA_025618425.1 of Heliocidaris tuberculata. NCBI lineage: Eukaryota > Metazoa > Echinodermata > Echinoidea > Camarodonta > Echinometridae > Heliocidaris > Heliocidaris tuberculata. The sequence goes on along the minus strand of CM046844.1, from coordinate 28,620,939 downwards.
AATACAATCATGCATTTACATCTGCAATTCCCAACTCTTCTCCGTACTTACCTCAAGTTTGTCCAGGAGTTGATCTCTGGCAGTCTTAGCCTTCTTGTCGAGCTGTTCCTTGCTCAATACTTTGATCACGATCTCTCCTATTACTCCGAACACTCCGTTACGCATTGTATAGGACTGGGAAAAAGGTTAAAATAAATCACTTTGTAGGAAATGGTAAATTGCTGCCTCAATTGCATCACTTATTTTGATTATACCCACAAATTTCTGTTAACAAAGTCTCATTTTAATCTCTCAGGGAGAAAAGCAAACACACTTTAGGAGGAAGAAAGGAAAATAGAAAGAAGACCAAGATTGCAAAAAGCAAGATAAGAATAATTCAACCGGCAGAAATGCAGTAATATTCAGATGGTAGGCATGAGAGAGAAAGAGGGGGAGGGGGTGAGGAAGAGAGAAAAAGAGAGAGTGAGTAAAACAGAAAGAGAGAGTAGGTAAAAGAGAGATAGAGAGGGGGTAGAAAAAGAGTGAAGGAATAAAGACAAAGTTAGAGAAAGAAAGAGAGAATGGAAGAGAAAGACAAACTGAGGGATGGGAGAGAGAGAGAGAGAGAGAGAGAGAGAGAGAGGGGGGGGGGGGAGGGAGACATCATTTCAGCATACTGCCCAAATTATGATGAATATCTTACCTCTCCATCAAGATGACAGAGTATAAGACTGATGCAGGGTAGCATGGCATCTGGAACCCTTTCAGCCATCTCGACCAGAAAGGCTGCGTAAGAACGTGTCCCACTGTTATCCCTGGTCAGGTCCTGTGAGTCTATGCTACCAATCTCCCTGTCAAAATAATAGCAATTGACAGAATTTTTTTAATGGAAGGTTTTTGGTTACTCTTTGGAACTACATTAACAAAAATCTACTGAATGAGGACAAGCTCTCCTAATTGCACTCAGAATCCCCCCCCCCCCCCCCCCCCCCCCCCCCCCCCCCCCCCCCAGCTGTGAAATGGCCAAAATAACCCGGCCTTTTTAGGGTTAATAATCTGCAAGTACAATGTACCTACCTCATGATTTCATTGACAACACTCTTCACTCCATACTGTGTGGCAATAGTATGCACTGTTTGGGCAAGGGGACCAGGTAGGTGCTCAAAGTGCTGAACCAGCTGCAACATCTTCAAGCTTCCACCTATATGAGATAGAGAGAAGAGGGTAACTTTGAAAGTGCACATTTAATGTGTATAAAATCTCCAAATAAAGAAGTGACTTCTTACCCCTTAATATTCAATGCATTCACTTTGTGTTAATAATATTATTTATCAATCCCCAGGACAAGGAAAATAAACTTGAGATCTGCCACAATTGACAAGAGAAATACAACAGGAGTAATATGAATCTGTTACATGATATTTATGTCACATTTGAAGCATACAGGCAGCGGCTAACTTACAACCTATTGCACAATTGACCAGAAACAACAAAAGAACTTACCTAGCACATGGTTGTATCTTTTGAAGAGAAGGCCTAGAATCTGTGTGATGATATCTCTGGTACTATGACTCCTGGTGATGGTTGGGTTCTCTAAAAGCTTGTAACAACATCCACTCACAAGACTGTGTGTTAGGAATGTATAATACAAATGTTAAATGGAAATGGCATAAATGGAAAGTATTTAACTCTTTCAGTGCCGATGTCATGTATATGTGACAGACAGACTTGTCATTTTCATCCACCAATTGCTCTACCACAGGAAAGGTATATGGTGGTCAATGTATATCAATATTTTGAGCATAAATCAAGCATTCTAAATATATGATTATAATTATGCTACTACAGACATTTTCTGAGAAAATTGCACATTTATAAAACATTCAACATTAAACAATATTAAACAAATGAGAAACTAAAAAATAATGGAAAAAAAAAACCTCAAATGTAATTTTCAATAATTCTTATGCATTAAGTTGGGTAAAGTAATGTTTGGGATCATAAGAAATGATAATAAATTTCCTACAAGTTTTGTACACAATATATTGTGAAATAATAGATGGTTAATGAAGTGCAGACATTTGAAAAGTAAGCACTGATCACATTTTGGTAAAAATTTGAAGAGAGCTAAACCCCTTGGCACAGTAAGAGTTAACTTAAAGGCAAAGTCTACCCTGATTATAAGTTGGTTTTCAAAGAAGCAGAAAATATAAGAAACAGATCAGTGAAGGTTTGAGCAAAATCCAATAAGAAATAAGGAAGTTATGAATTTTTGAAGTTGTAATCACTCAAACACAAGCTGGCAACTCTGTGACGTATCTTACAAGCTCCTCTCCCATTTGCCATGTACCCCCTAAATCATAAATTTCCATTACCAGTACCTCTAAAGAAAATGTTGAATCGTACATGCACCTTAGATATAATGGCTGCTCATATGTTTTTACACGAAACCTGTATGAAACAAATTTATTCCTTCATCAAAAACTAAGAAGATGAAAATTTATGAAACTTCCCATACTGAGCATGTGGGGGAGGAGCTCGCAAGATACGTCACAGAGTTGCCAATTCTGCTCAAACTTTCACTAATCTGTTTCTCTCATTTTTCTGCTTTTATTCAACTTATCAACTTAATACCAGAGTGGACTTTCCCTTTAAGATAGCATATAACATCTTCAATATGATCATCATCTTCGCACTAATTGTTTGTTTTGTTGTTTTTGTTGTTGTTTTTTTTTTATGAACCTGTATCGCAGAATGTAAGGAAGCTATGCAATGAATAAAAACCTGATTACAATATATAGTATAACAGCCTAATATTTGAATGAATATATATTACACAAATGTCTATTAAGGTTAAGGCCTACCATTTTCAGCATTTTAACCATTTCTTTTTAATGCGGTCAGTTGTTGTTTTTTTTCCACCTCTCTGCTAATCAAAAATCAATCTTTTTTTAATGCTACATGAACTCCTCTTAGAACATGTACTTACAAGTATGTAGAAAGACCTGCTCTACCCAGTTAAAATATGTAACCTCTACATGCAAATAGGGTTTTCATCTTTACATTCTTTAAGATTTTCCTAACAATCACTTTAACATAATATTATATACATAGCAAATTCCAGGAATGTTTACATGATTTAAAAGAAACAAAGTTTCTACAAAGACTATTATTGGTAAGATAACTGTAATTCGAGAAATAGAAATAGACTTACTTGACAAATTCTTCTTCTACTACTGGAGGATCCCATAGTCTACAGATATCAAGTTGCAGTGTCTGTATGAGGCATTGAAGAGATTTCTCCTTCTCACTATCCCAGTCCCATGCACCCGCTTTCACAGTCTTCTTACTTCGACCCTGAAACAGAATGATTTTTTAAAGTTATATATTTCATCTTTACTCTCATGCTTTTTATACAGATATCAAAGTGTAATATCTGCAAGAGACAATGAAGAGATTTCTCCTTCTCACTATCCCAGTCCCATGCACCTGCTTTCACAGTCTTCTTACTTCGACCCTGAAACAGAATGATTTTTTAAAGTTATATACTTCATCTTCACTCTCATGCTTTTTAGACAGATATCAAGGTGTAATGCCTGAAAGAGACATTGAAGAGATTTCTCCTCACTATCCCAGTCCCATGCAAACGGTCTTCTTACTTCGACCCTGAAAGAGAATGCTATTCAGTTTTCAAAAATCTTCACCCTCACACTCGCATATATGCTTTTTTATGTCAGGAAGAGCATTTTTGTAGTGTCATCAATTTCTATTTACATTAATAATGTAATTTAATAATAATAATTTTGCTTTTGTATTGCATAATACAGGGGTGTCTCCAGGCTTCTCAGGCAGGATGTTGGTCTAAAATGGAAGAATCCCAGGGCCCAGTGGGGTCATTTGAGAGAACCAAAGCAATTTCTTCTCTGCTTGAAGTAAGGAGTATTCAATGATTCAATGATTCAATGATTCATTTATTGTCATGCAACAAGCATAAAAATTAGGTTACAGTCTGATTTCCAAATTCCAAGCATAAAAATACATATCAGAATATTGCACATGATGGATAAGAATGAATACAGAAAAACATATTAATGCACATGTATCAAAAATATATTAACACATTGAGAATAAAAAGGCATGGCAATATAATACATTATTATTCCATGATAAAACTACATAAACAGTATACAAAAGAAATAGAGTACAAGCAAGAGGTCCACGTCTTGCAGAAAACCATGCAGAACAAAGAAACGAGAAGAACAAAAAGAAAAGAAAAACAGGAAGGAGAAAGAAGAGAGAGAAGAAAGGAGTACATACGAAAGATAGGGCAGAAACAAAAGGAAAGAAAATACAGAAAAACAGAGAAAAGCTGGAAAAGAAAGGAAAGAGAAAGAGAGAGAGAAAAGAAGGAAAAAGAAAAAAGAAAGAACAAAAAAGGGTACATACATATGTAAAATAGACAACCAGTACTTCCCCTAACTCTGAGACAGGTGTGGCAGTGTGAAGAAAAATCAAGAATAACAGAAGAAACCCTGCACAAAAAACAACCCTAAAAAAAAAGAATGATATTAACAAAATATATATGGCTAAGTAGATAATTCCTCATAAATAAGGTGAAGAAGTACCACATCAAATGTACATGTCAGTCACATACCTTTCCTTTGAGAGTAGCAGTATCAGTGGAGGGTTTACAGGCCTCTGTCTCAAACGCTTCCGTCAGCTGACATAAGATGTATGTGGTCATCTTCGTTGCATTGAGAAGCAGATGTCTATACTTTGGATCACTGTTGGGGCTCTCGATGAATTTAGTAAGAGCATCCACATTCCTTGCACAAGCTGTGGTGAAGATGACATAAGTAGGAGTTCAAAAGTTTATTGGGAAATTGGAGAATCTCAATGGAGAAAATAAAGTGCTCATGTCTTCACTTTCAATATCATTATGACAAGTAGAACTTGGGACCACCAAGTGAAATGGTAAAAATGTAATTAAAGCTCATGTACAGTATTGATAGCAAAAAGGAAATTGGGAAGAAACATGTTAAATATAGTCTCATGTTGTTCTCCTTGTATCAAAAGATGTCTGTAAGAGATCATTTGGTATTCCATCTATGATTTCTTGTGAATTTCAGTGTAAATAACTGTATTAAGGAATGCTCGATCACTGCCATTATGCTAGGACCCTTCCACCCCGACGGCTCCCCACACAGCAATCTTGGGACTTCGCATAGAGACAGCATGTGTATCACTGTGTGTAGCTACTCATTGGTTTTACACATGTGTGTATAGTGTATAGCACATGCTGCCTTTGTTGGGATTTTAGGTGCCTGTCCCGGCACAGAAATTAGTTTTTGCCTATTATTTGTTTAATATTAAACTTTAGACGGCGAAATCTTCATTGTCTTAGTATTGCTAATATCTTGCTATTTATCAACAAAAATTGAAGAAATCCGACGAACAGTTTTTGAGGGCTTACTAAAACTCTACATGACCTTTAAACACAGCAGAGTACAAGAAAAATAAAGAAAAAGTCTGAAGTGATCACATTCATTTTCAAAAAGCAAAGAATCAATATTTTTGCTTACATTTTCAAACAATATTTTGTCACCTTTAATTATTCAGCTTTGTTGATTGCCTTTAATAAGTTGTTGTTTTTACAAGTAGATCATGGTTCTATATTTAAACAACCTTTTTGACTTAAGTTCATTCGGTCAAAGATTAAAAAAAAAAATACTACTATCAGTAAGATGAAACAAAACCTTCATGTACATGGATATCATCTCTGAAGTTCTGAATAGGAATTAACACTACCATGGATGATGGATCATGCAATCTAGATGGAATGAGAAACTCTTCCATGAGTGAAGATACAAACCTGTCAGTATGATTTCCCATGCCTCCTCCCTAGCATCTGGATCAACACTTGAGAATTGTCTGAAGTAAAAAAAAAAATTAAAAAAAAGAATAGGGAAAGGAGGAAAAATTCAGTGAGGCACATGGCACATGCAGAGGAGCCAATAATGACAAATCACTGGGTATATGCATGCTCCCATGCTTGGTATTGACACTGAGGATGTTATGCACTGGCAGGAACCCTGGCTATGTAACCAGGGTCAACCCTCAGGGATATGTTCAACATTCCCCTTCGGACCGAGATTTCCATGTTTCATGTTTGTCATAGCTGTCATAGAGGTGTCGAGGTCTAGTGGATACATCACCGTACTGTGGATCAAATTTGGTTTGAGTCTGAGTCATGGAAAGACATAAATATTTGCTATTTGGGTACCTGGGCCCTGTTTCATAAAACTTGTTATCAATAACAGGTTGCAATAACTGTTATAATCTACTGAAATCCTTGCATCTGATTGGCTGAGAGCAAATTTGACATAGAAAGTTTTATGAACGGGGCCCAGGTAGGAAGTAATTCCTTGAAAGCTTTCAACACCTTAGGACAGCTTTGCTACAGCTAAGGGTAATACTTTGTAGGTCCCTTCAGCATCAACTGGGATGGGTTATGTGAGTGACATCAATATAGCTATTACTATTATTGTTGTTAAGTGAAGTATCAGCTTTGCTTTTCATGGTGGAGAAACTGAATTGTAGGTTTAGTATTTTCAGCGTTACACCATGTGATCTTTCAAGGAATAAGAGCCCTGAAAAGGACTGGTGAGCTCTGCTTCCACTAAGAGCTCTGTGGTTCTCGACATTTCGATCAGTATGCTCTGATCATCATCAGGAGAATGACTAGAACACTGCCCAGTGGAGGCTATTTATTGCCTACGAAGGGATCTGATTCACAGCCTGCTCATTTCTGATAGGCGCCTATTGGATATGCCCGCAAATTTTATTTACGGGTGCATTCTCATCGAGAACCACAGAGCTCTTAGCAGAGCTCACCAGCCCTTTACAGGGCTCTTATTCCTTTAAGATCACATGGTATTATTGTTGTTGTTTTTTTGTTTTTTTTACCTGAGCAGACTGTAGAAGCTATCGAAATGATCCAGAATCATGAAGGAACCATCATGATGAAGAGACGACTTACAACCTGAAAGAGGCAACAGAAAAAGAAAACCCTGGCTGTGAATTCAGACGTATCACTTTCAAGGTTCTCAGCATTTCAAAAGAACAAAATTCCCTGATATTTCCCAGATTTTTCCCTGAAGGAGCTTCAGCAGCAGCAGCATAGCCAATCATTTAGTGTTTGAAACGAGGCAATGTAAATAAGAGACTGACTAGTACTACTTTCTTTTGGACCAAGTGAAACTCGCCGACTTTTTACAGATTATCAAATTCCCTGATTTTTCTTTGACTTGAAAAAAAGTGAACTCATTTTCCAGGTTTCCAAGATAGCTGAGAACCCTGACTATATTGAACGTAAATCTCATGACATCAGATCAAACTGCAGCTGCTTGTTTTTGTATCAATTCTGGAGTCAATCTAGAGAAGTAATTTTTAATCTGAATAAATGTCCTTATCCAGTCATTTGATTTAAATGAAAGGTATACACATCATTAACTCTGAAATGTGAAGTCGACAGTATTCCTTTTTAAATATATCATAAATGCATTTATTTCTGACTTCCGACTTGAGGTTGGATACCCATAAATTAAATAGATTTATAAATGAAATCTACAATTTCTAGAATAAGAGATTTAAGCACACAACTTTCTAGCCATGATTTGTACAGTATGCAAATCACTGAGGGCTGCACACTAACTATATCCCCAGTGGGTCTGGAGTGATAGTGAGGGGGTCTGTGTGTACTAGCTCTCTGTTACCATTTTGAGGGTCTCGGGTGAAATCTTTGGGTCCTTATGTACTGCACCCCTTTGAGTGTCGAGCCCTATACATTTATTCCATCTCTTTTACCCAGTGCAGAACTCCTCATTCTAACATGTACATGATGTTCCTTGAGTGGATCTCAGATGACTTTGAAGTTGATAACTCACCCACAATCTTGTCAGCAATCTGTCTAAGAGGGTAAACCTCTTCAACGATGTACTGGTTAATTCCTGTACCATGCTGAAGATCTTTCAGATGAAGAGGTAGCACAAAGTCCTTCAGGCTCATCTTCACCAGTTCTTATCTTGCTTTCTAAAAACAACAAAACAAATGTATTTTGCAATCTGCATACTAATACACTATTTATTACATTCATTTGCTCCAAATTAACATACCAGGATACATGATTAGGGTTATAGCTACATGTATTTTTAGTTTGATGAACATGTACGTACTTTGTTGTTTTCTGTTATTTTAAATTTTGGGATAACTTTGACATCAAAGATATCAATTTTCAACTCTCAAGGATAGGCAGCGGCTCCAGCTCTAGTGCCAAAATTGCTGGTTAGTCAGTGGTGCATGGGCACAGCTAGGCCACCCACCTCCGCCCATTATAGCTATAAGTCTAGATCTATCTACATGATTTATTTCTTTATGATGAAGGTGGTGGGTGTTTAACTGTTTACTGAAAACCAAGTTTATTGTCTCAACATCATTAAAATAGAAATTGCACTACAATAGCCAAGAATACAGTTCAATTTCTCATTTTACAAGTAAATATCATGGCCTGGGTTGAATTTTGCTCTAATTGACAAATTAAAGTCTTTTGGGGGACATTAACATGAAGATTCAATATCTAACTTTTGGCAAATATATTTTCAAAAATCAGTGGCAACGATTTACCGGTAGTCTATTATTTTTGTGAAGCAAGATCTAAAATGGATTAAATCTAATTCCTTTAAAATCTTTTCTCTAATGAAAGTTAGTTGATAAAGACCTAAATCTAGACTCACTGTAGATCTATTGGTAAATGGTACATCGAAAATGAGAATTCTTATTGAATCTAAATGTCCCCATTTTCAATAGGCGTTATCTACTTGTTCTTAAAGCTTTCATAGGTGTTACAATTTTTTTACTTGTTCCCACTATACACACATGTATTTACCACGTTTACATATTTTTCAATCCAATCCAGCTTGGTCAGTAGAGGCGCACGGCCAATATTGGAGATTGTTTCCTATTTGGGAGACTATAGCTGTCTCCCACATATGATATTGGAGACTTACATGTAGCTTACCAAAGGACAAAAGAAACAACACCAACAACAAGGCAGTTTCTCTCAGCCAAATTTTTGCCTCAATGAGCCGAGGTCAGTAGCCCATTTGTTTTATGTGTAGAAAGTCCTAGTATAGATCATAACTAAAAATGTTATGAAAACAAAAGTAGATGGTCAAAATGGGGTAACTTTTCATGAGGAATCTGCTTATCACATTTTTCATTTTGAGCCAAAGTAATCCCTTTGCAGCAAATGTAAACAAAGAAAATTGGACTCCTAGATGGGAGACTGTCTCCCAGAAATGTTGACAAAAGTCTCAGTCTCTGATATCGGCTGTGCGGCTCTACTGTCGGTCTTGGATTCCAAGCTGGCGCTGACTCAAGCCCACTCATGGAACCATCACTATGTGGGGCAGTGTCAGTTTCGGAGGTGCTTGCGACATCCAAGTTGAAGAGGTGAAAACACCTACATGTATATAATAGGCAAAATTTTGAAGAAAAAAAAACTTCCTTCTACATTTTAGGATGATAGAAAAGCTAAAGTAAAAACATAATGAACATGAGAT